>BRDA01066814.1:7147-20502 GCA_036984385.1 Crenuchus spilurus | reverse complement strand
CTAAATAAAGACCACGACTGACCGACCAGATTTAGCCCAAAAAACAACGTCCATATGACGTCTGGTGCTTGGTGGGATGGAGCTAATAACACAGATCAGAAACAAAACATATTCATGGCTACAGCATGAAGACATAACCTTACAGAACACTGAACTCTCTCTCTCCATTTCTCAGAGAAATCCACACAAAAGCTCATATACAGTACCAGTCAAAGGTTTGGACACACCTTCTCATTCAGTGTTTTTTTTTCCTACATTGTAAATTAATACTGAAGTCATCCAGACTATGAAGGAACACACAATGAATCATGTAGTAAACTTAAAAGTGTTAAACAAACCAAAATATGTTTTAGATTTTAGATTCTTCAAAGACACACAACTGATGGTCTCAAACACATTAAGAGGGCAAGAAATATAAGAGGGCATGTACTATGAAGAGTTTTGTGTGGTATACATGTACTGGCACATTATGCAATCTACATTATACATTATCTATATATATTTAGAGCACAGTCAGGATAACTGATTTTAAAACAAGTTCAGGCAAGTGACCTGAATATAACACACCTGCATTTAATATTCAGAGCATGGTCTGTGTTTTAATGAGGCAGGTGTTCTTGTGCTGGAATGAAAAATAATAATTAATCCTGCATTTGCTGCTACTCCAGGCGGGAGACTGCTTACCCCTCTACAAAAGCATGAGGTTTTATTAGAAAGTATCAGCAAAAACAGCTTCAACACCAGTTCAGCTACAGCCAATAAAGCACATATGTATAATGAAATAGCTTTTACCACTTTTGTATGATTTGCTGCACAGTGATGTTCTCTTATATAGGAAGTTGACCTTTTCACAATTAAGCTGTTTTAAGTAACTTGGCTATTTATATGTACCACAGTGAATTTTTTTATTTATTTTTCTCACAAATGATGTTTTGTCAGACTAATTTTTATCATATGAAAGTTTTGTTCTAAGTATACTATTTGAACAATCAACACCAATTTAATAAAACAATGTTATATTTTCCTACCATCATTTGGTTTATTCTCTTCTTTGTGGCTCATAGTTTTGGGCACGGAGGTGGGACAAACTGCTCCAGTTTTTGATTGATTTCAAAAACACAAAAGTTTCATCATCAGAATCAGAAATCCTTCTGAAAAGGGATACAACAGTCCATGGTTTAAAATAAATAACAGGTTGAAAGCAAGGAGTCCAGATACTCAAATGACTGAATAGAGGCAAATTAAGGAAGTACCTGAGTACCCTGAACAAACTCCAGTTTTGCTGACATACTATATCATCAGATAAACTCAGTGTCACCCACCAACACTTGCTTTTTCATAGAATATACATTCTCTAGTGTCATGAAATATCTACTTTGAGAGACAGAATATTGTTGCTTAGGGAATGTTACAACAGGTAAGAATGATTTATGGCACAACCTTGGAGCACAATGTACTCAAGCAGCACAATCAACGTAGCAAAAAGTGGAGGCAGAGGCCCTGTTGGGATATGAGGTAGGGGTTAGTGAGCTAGCAAGTTAATGCAAGGCTAACAGCTAATGCTACTGGCCCTGAGGTGCAGTAGAAGCAAGTATTTGATCCCTGGAGAAGTTATGACTGAAGTGCCCTTGAGCAAGGCACCTAACCCCCAACTGCTTCCTGGGTGCAGTGAATAGGGCTGCCCACCGCTTTGGGCACATACTCACAGCCTATGTGTTCAATAATGTGTGTGTTTCACTGCATGGATGGATTAAATGTGAAGGTCAAATTCTGTTATAATGCAAATTACATTGACAAAAAGTTGAATCTAATCTAACACTGAGAGGTAAACTTGGAACAGCTTATGTGATGTCACAGTCCAATATGATAGGTCTGATTTGATTGGCTGTGCCTAGAGTTATGCTTTTCCCCAATACTGCCCCATTAACAATAAGTTATTGGACTCCTGTTGGTCCACAAATGGAAAAAATATTGGCCCACTGATGACTGCCTGTTTTGCTTGTAGGCAAAAAAGTTGTTTACTGTATGTTTGCCCTCCTGCTTAATAAATGGCACGGAACTAGACCAAATATGCCATGACAATTACACATCACTGCGTGACCATTCATTTACCTTTACCCACACTGATGTGCTGCTTGTGGTCTATAGTAGACTTTGCAGTATTGGTCTGACATATTATAACCATATCGCCCTGAATCATCAGAGGAATACATTTACAGTATATGATTAAAAGGTGGAAAGGAAGTTAAAATGACTAGACATTGTGACATCATCTGATGTATAATAAACAAGTATGTAGACAAAAGTAAGAGGAATATTTATGTCTGCATAGGCTGAGATGTGTTTGCACAATATAGATGTTGTAGTAGAAGTCACATGTGAGTGGGGAGATGACTATTTGAATTATTTTGATCAAATTATTAAAGCATTTAATATAATAAAAACTATTACAGCTGCCTAGAAATCACTCTATGTGTGTGCTTTGAAAGACTTCACTGTGAAAAAGGTTTCCCCTTTAAAGAATAAATGAGGTCTGGCTTGGGTAAATGCCAGCCATATTAACCACACAAGCTATGATTGCCACATTACTCAGCACTCTGACTCCCACACAGGTGTTGTGGGTTAACCAGATCACTCTGTGTAAGCTCACAGTTGTTAGTGATTAAGAAGATTAAGTGGTGATTAAGAAGATTAATGTTCTGTCAAATGTTCTGCATTGCCTGGAACATAACACTATACATATCTACAGATCTAAGACCCAGTTGTGGATAAATACCAAGAATTTAAACAATATATACAAAGTACATAAGAAAAAGAAAAGTACACAAAGGAGGTCAGAACACAAATAGTCCAGTTTCCCAAAAGCATCTTGGTATCTTAACTGGTAGAGAAAGTGTTCAGTGATGCTCACTCTACCATTTATGAATCAGCTACTTGGTACATTAAAAGTAGCCATCAGCAATTATTAGTGATGTTTGTAGGCCTCTATTCTTTTATTTTTGCGATTAATTTTAGTGCAAAAATGAGGGCAGCCTTAATAAATGAAAATGAAATAATTAAAAACAGTTAACATGTAAATATTAATGACTAAAATGCAATGTGAAAAGTAAAATGTAGATTCATTTTCTTACAAATTGAATAGAAATAAAGCTATTCTTATTATTTAGAAATACAAAAAATATCCATCAGAATTAAGATTAATTCTTAGGTCATATGTGAATTAAATAGAAGTTACACTCCTGTGTGTTGTGGGTCTTACATTCAAGATTAATCCAGAGAAAGGAGGGAAAAGTAGTAAAAATGAGAGCGGGGGGTGTGCGAATAAATGAATGGAGATGGAAAAGGAGATTTGTTGTGTGTGTGGTGCGTTGGGTGGGGGTCTGATCCCCTGTTGTGAAGGTTTTAATGAAAGAAAGCCATCCCATTGTTCCAGCAGAGACAGATATTACTTCAGCCTTGTCAGGGTTTGTGTATAGTTGCAGTGACACCTCTGTGGAATCTGATGCTTAGGAGACTTTAGGTTGATAAATGCTTTGGATAGTTCTCTGTATCACCCACAAGCTTCTGTTACATAGACCTTTACTTGCTACTTATTGTTATATTAAATAAACCATTATGTCTAATGAGACTGCAGTGTTATATGAGAATACCTTCTTGGAATATGAGAATCAGGATGTGAGTATGCAAATATCCGCTTTAATGGTTCCCCAGTGCATCCAGGTTCTTTTCATTAGAGCTGAAAATGTTTTTCAGGAAATGTTTCAAAGTATTTTTTGCCTTTATGTATTACTGATCTCTTGCATAAAATTAATTAAGTATTTAATTAGTAAACCTACACAATCCAAGATAGGTAAATGTTCAACAGTGTGAACTAACTTGATTATAACATATTTTTAAAGGAGTGGTTAAATTCTAATTTCTGAAGAGACTTACATCACACTAAGATCTCTTCTACATCTCACACACCCTGCAGGTATTTATAGCCCTTGTGCAGAAGGCTACTATTACCTTAAACATGCCTTGAGAGCTTATCCATATCTTAATTAGTTAGGACACAGTATAACTGCCTGTAGCAATTTTAATGAAATTACTGTCTGGGTAATTTAAGTGACTATTACATTTGTTAGATCAGCTCATGTTCTAGAATAAAAAAGCTAATTCTTCGACACATATTGGAAAAATTGTTTAAATATTGTTTCTGTGTGAACCATTTAAAGGAGTTGATCCAGATTATTCAGGTCATTCTTTAGATAAAAGACACTGCATGGTCAGCTGGTTAGCTTAATAATCAACAACTATTTTAATTCTAAAATGAATCCAACCTCTGGAGCACAGAGGTTAAATACTGTTGTGTTGACGTGACTTATGATGGGTAAAATATGAGGATTGACAAGAATTTCACAAGTTGTCTCTGTTGACCTGTTCTTGTGAAATTCTTCATAAGTGACCTCAACACAACCTGCAGGCAATGTTTGACCCCAGTGATCCAGGAGTTGGAATTCAATTAAAGTAGTTGTAGTTTCAGTTGGTTTGTGCAGTCATTATAGTGTGTTTATAGGGCTGTGTACTGGCAAGAACCTGGTGGTACAATATGTATAAGGTCACAGGTGTTACAAGTAAACATTGCAATATGTTGTATTGTTGTAAGCAAGGCAATATATTGTGATTTTTCCCATTTAAGTTTAAGAAAACTGTCAAACTGTCAACTTGTTTCTGTTAGAGTTGATACATTTAATGGCTGAAGACATTACAACACAGGCATCTACAGGGGTTGGACAATGAAACTGAAACACCTGGTTTTAGACCACAATAATTTATTAGTATAGCGTAGGGCCTCCTTTTACAGCCAATAGAACGTCTGTTCAACTTGGGAATGACATATACAAGTCCTGCACAGTGGTCAGAGGGATTTTAAGCCATTCTTCTTGCAGGATAGTGGCCAGGTCACTCCGTGATGCTGGTGGAGGAAAACATTTCCTGACTCGTTCCTCCAAAACACCCCAAAGTGGCTCAATAATATTTAGATCTGGTGACTGTGCAGGCCATGGGAGATGTTCAACTTCACTTTCATGTTCATCAAACCAATCTTTCACCAGTCTTGCTGTGGTATGTTGTGTGCATTGCAATATTTTGAGCAAAACTGTGCTCTTACCCTGCTAATTGAACCTTCACACTCTGCTCTTACTGGTGCAATGTGCAATTAATGAAGATTGGCCACCAGACTGGTCCAATTTAGCCATGAACCCTCCCACACTAAAATGACAGGTGTTTCAGTTTCATTGTCCAACCCCTGTACCTTTCAGGGGTTTAAACTTAAAACAAAATGAACAACTGTCTGTCAACAATCTTTACAGGTTAACAATTAATAAAAAATCAATACTTTGTTTTTCAGAATCAATACAGTATCACAAGACATAATAATGTCATACTTAAGTGTATTGATACATAGATTTTCTTATAGTTTTTGCAGACTGAAGATTCTTTACAGACATTACAGAGCACTTGAGTTGGTTTAGCTAACTCTGTTGCTAAGATTACCTCACAGTCTAACTTCGTACAGTAGCAATAATCATGGGTCTCTCTATTCTCTCTCACCTCAATGAGAACTCTCAATTTCATGAATATTAATGACTTAACATGTGCTTCTTTTTAACAGTTCATAATGTTCTCATTAATTAACTAATGACAAACACCTTTGAGGAAGGCAAGGTGAGAGAATGGAACTGTGTTTGTGTTTGTGTGTGTGTGTGTGTGTGTGTGTGTGTGTGTGTGTGTGTGTGTGTGTGTGTGTGTGTGTGTGTGTTTGTGTGTGTGTGAGAGAGAGAGATTATTTACCATAGAGGATGTGTGATGTGAACAGGTGGTCACCTTTTAAGCTGCCAGTCATTCATCATATTTACACAGTTTGTCCAGAGGTAACTATAACTCTGGAGCACTGAACAACTCTCTATAAATCTGCCAGTGGTTGTCGGTCAGGAAAAATAAGTCTCCTCTCTAGCATTTGCTCTCAGTTAACCAACAACATTAAATGGGATGTTTTGTTAAAAATAAACTCTTATAGTGCATCTCCAAAAATTAGAACATTATGAAAAAGTTTATCAGCATATATATTTTATATATATTTATATATAAAGTTATATAAAATAAAAACTATATTTTATATTTAGTACATATAAAGTGACATATTTCAAAACTTTTTGTTTTAATGTTGATACTACTTGAATAGAAATTTACTCTCGAAATGATTTAATATTGTAATCAAATTACAAAAAATATATATGAAATTTTATTTTTTTTAATTACATTATGAACACAAATAAACTTTTTCCACACTATTATTTTGGCACTATATAGCTAGAACATCCAGGTCCTGTAAAAAATGTTAATCACAGCTACTCAAGTTGAGTGTAGAAGGAGACTGACAACTTATTGCTGCATACAACTAAAGCTCATAACTAATCTTTTAAGACCTTTCACTTTGAAAAACCAAAGGAAATGCCACCTTACCAGGGAATGTCTACTCATAAACATGAAATTGTCTTCTCTTCCCCAAGCCTGAACCGTAATAAAGAACCACAGCTCTACAGTCAAATGTTCTGTGTACAAGTCCTTGATGTTTTTTTTTTACTTTTTTACTTTTGCCTTTTTACTTACTAAAAAAGCTATAAAAAAAACTATAACATTGACCATAAACTTAGTTTTGAGAAGGTAAATATATGATAAATTGTAAAGGTATTGATAACCTAATAATTATTTAGCATCATCTTAAGAACCTGTTAGCTTTGATCATTACTTTTTTTACATTTTGGCATTTGCCCTATATAATTCTATATATAACCATATAACTCCATACATGGCCGCTGTAAGAGCCCTATATAATTCTTTACATGATCATATAACTACAGTACATGGTCACTGTGAAACACTGTGGTATTTTCATCACCTATTCTTATTGCAGAGAGACAGGGGCATCATATTGGGGTGAAAAGTGGGACTGAGTTACCAGGGCCCCAAGTGGTGGGAGGGCCCTTGAGGAGTCTGGAATTGTATTTACCCTTAAATATTTAATTAAACAATATTTAATAATTTGGTTGTGGGAGATGGACACTTCTTGTATATGGTCCAGGATTTGGTGCTATGCCCCTGCAGAGAGACACAAGAATATTCTGCTTCCTGTATAAAACGTTATTAGAACATTAGAACCCAATCTACAGTAAGCATTACTGTACTTTACAGTAAAGAGACTGTTAACTTAAAACTGCCTTATCAGACAAGTTTTGATCAGTTATCACACTGTAATAAATGCACAGAACAATGGAGATTTAATATGATCAAAGGAAACGTAGAATAGTATCCTAAGGTATAACAAAACTGTAATATACAGACATGTATTCACTTTACAGTGTGGCTTTGATGTGACAACATATGCTTGTTTATTAAAAAAGAGCCAAAGACCACACAGTTTAATCTGACCACTTTCTTCTGTTTAAAGTGAATTTGAAATTGAAATTAAATTAATAGAGGTGAATGCATCAGTGTGTCAGCTGGTAACAAAGCTGGTACCCTCCCCCGTGCTTCCTGCTTGGTTTGGTTGGCCAGCTGGTGCTCATGGTTACGCGGCTGTGAGGTGGCTGAGAAAGTTTATGAACACCAAGGCTCAGGAAGACTCTACATCTGCTGCAATAACGCCCCTTCACACACACGCACACACTCCGTCAGCTGAGAGATCAGAGGGACAGCTGGCTCTGCTCCACCAGGATGCTGACATCACCCTGGAGGCCCCCTCAGAACCCCAACCAGCACACACACACACACACACACACACACACACTTATTATTGTTCACTAGTGGCATCACAATGTTTCAACCATTTAAATGACTATTTTTGCTTAATTGTGAAAGAAAAACTTGAACATGTGTATATATACATGATTCTTCCCCATCTGGAATGTCATTGTGTGTGATCAACGAGGTCAGTGTATCATTTTATTAAGTGGCATTAGTCCATCTGTCAAATTGGTGAGGTCAGAGGTCACATGTCTATTTGTGTCTCTTATTGATTGAGCACTGGAGCATTCAATTCTTTATTGTTAACAAAACTTAATTAACAGCTTGTCATTATATCTGGGTTGGATTAATTTTGCTGAAATGATTAGTGTGGAGAGAGTCATGTGGGCTGAGTTTGTATAGAAAAATCAAGTCAGCAGCTGGTGGCTGAGTGTGATAGCGGTCAGTCTGTAGACTCCAGCTCATGGTGCAGCTTATGGTCAATTTTTAACTAAATACTTTAACAGAATAGCTCTTCTTTTCTTCTATAAAGTAATACAATATACAGAGACACTGATATTAATAGGAAAATGCTAATAGAACATGTCTGTTTGTTTATTTTTTTATTTTTTACCCATTTCACCCCAAATCTAGTTCTAGCCAATCAATCCATGGGTGAAATACATCAATGAGCAGTGGTTCAACACTTTCATAGCCATTTTACAACCACAAAGTTAGCAAAAAGTGTTCTATTTGAGCAGAAAATATGTATTTGGACACAAAATTCAAATGTACTAATACACACAGTAGTAAGCCAAAACATTATGACCAATATGTTAATATACATTTAATATGCTGATGATCCTCATCATGCTACCAAAACTGCTCCAATCTGCCAAGGCACAGACTCTGCAACAAGGATACCCAATCTAACACTCCTGATCCAGGTAATGAAGACTGTCAGGGCCATCTGAATAGTCCTGTTGTATCTAGCACTAAAGGTATTAAAAGCAGTTATATAATTTGTGAGGTGGAGCTGCAGATTGGGCTAGATGTTCCAACACATCCCCCAGAGGATGGGACTGCAATCTGAGTAATTTGGAGGCAAGTATCAGTAGATACTTATCCCTGAAGACCAGAAACACCCTACAAGCCTTACTTTTTCAAAGATGAACGCAGTCATCTGACCATGATAATGGTAATGCTTGTCAGTGTCACTCAGGTCTTCATGTCCTATTGAAAGCGAAACAGCACAATCATTTTCCAAAGCTTGCACCCATCTGTACAGCAAAACACACACATACATTAAAGGACAGTGAGCACACCTGCCTGAAGTGTAGGCAGGCCTGTCCTTGGCGCCCAGGGAGCAGTTGGGGGCTAGGTGCTTTGCTCAAAGGCACTTTATTAATGTCCTAACAGGGGATCGAACCAGAGACTTTCCAATTACAAGATAGGGTCCCTAATCACCATCCAACACATCCCACACATCATCTGTAAGTGGTCATAATGTTTTGGCTCAGCTGAGTTCACTTTAAGATAGTGTGAATATTAAAATGAAATGACATGTCCTAGCTGTTTCATATTAATACAATACAATAAATGAAATAGGATCAAATAAATAGAATAAAATGCAACAAATATGGCACTAAATAAAGCATTATATCAGCCATATGCACTGTAAAACATTTCTGTTGACTCAACTTAGTCAAGTCATCTTTTTGCTTTGACTCAGTTAAGTTGTAAAGACTTGACATTTTGTTGACTCAACTTAACTTAGTCAAGTTTAAGTTATATTAACTTAACATGTCAAGTCTTTACAACTTAACTGAGTCAAAGCAAAAAGATGACTTGACTAAGTTAAGTTGAGTCAACAGAAATCTTTTACAGTGTGCCATTAAACCTTTGTGTATCCATATTAAAGTGTATGTGTACATATATACCACTGTTCATTCATTTCCTTTCCAAAAAGCTAAAAGTGTCTATTATGTCAGTTGCACTATCTGATGTAAAGTGAGGCGTTAATGTTATTCTCCATAAGATCCAGATTTTATTGTTTGTGCATGTAGTGTCATTTGTCCCCATGCTGCTAAATCACATGAGTCACAGTGGCTGTTTTTTGTATTGGTGATTGAAAAAGGGGGGCTTCTTATCTTATAAATCTTTTTTCACTCTGAGTCAGTGGGAAAATCTTGAATATTCCACCGGACAGCTACAAAACAACCCAGTACACACATCACACATTGTACTCATAAACATATTCTCTGACTCAGCTCACATTGGCACAATATTTATCTCAGGTTTGTCTTTTTCTGTGAAGCTGGGAGACTGTTTATAACTCTTAATATGTTTCTGTTTTTGCATTCAACTTCAGCTAGAAGTCAGGGTGGCCTTAACATGGTCCTTTCGTTATATTTCATTTCATTTCATGTATAATATACCCCTCATATGATTTTCTGTCTGAATCTGCATGCCTAAACAGTAACTATGTGAAATAAATGCAAAACTTATTTTTTTTCCATTCAGTGCTGCCAAACATTCATGATATTACTCACAGTGCGGCAGGTGAAAGTAGGTGCAGGATCCGTCTTTGCTCTTTTGTTCATACAACTTAAATGGAGAGGAAGTAGCATCAGTTTCATTATCCCATTGTGATGATGTCATGAACAAGTGTAAGTGACACTGTTTTTCTAGCCTGGTTTCATCCTGCCTGCTTTGTCTACAGTGAACAGGAAACACAGAGATAACAGAGCTCCCCATGGACAGGAGCATGCCTGCTTTACCTGCTTTATTGCAGACCTACGCTGTGTGTGGCTGTGGTCAGGGCTTTGTTTGGCAAAGCTATAGGAGAGGCGCAGCCCTGCGCCTTCTCTGCTCTCATCTTACAGATGCCTTTGGATATCTGCATCATATAACTCTCATGAAGACAGAAGTCCTGAGAGTAGGAACAGCAGGAGAAGAAGAAAGAGAGCTAACCCAACCCAAGTTTTTTTCCTCTGAGCAGAAGTTTGTAAGCCCAAAATATATGAGTTTAAAGGCAAGGCCAAATCCTACAATCATTAATATGTACATAAAAGTTATGAGAAGGTAAGAGGAGTAAACAGGCACAAATCCCTGCCTCAATTTCATTTACATTTTTGTCATTCCATTTTAGATCAAAAGAGAAAACAGATAGGAAAAATAGGAAGAAGAAGGAAGACGCATAAGTGGGACAACAGATAAAATAAATTCCATGTGGCGTTTCTCTTTAAATGAGAAGAACCAATAGAATTGAACTAACATCAATAATATAAATATGATCATATTATCAATAATATATATTATGATTGATAGGTTAGGTTGGGTTAAATATGAAGGTCAAATTCCTTTGTGTGCAATCACATTGGCAGAAAAGAAATTAAAATCACAAAAAAACAGATTTTTGAGGCCACCGGTAAAAGGCAGGAACTGTCAGGAACTTGATAAAGGTACGGAACTACACCTGATGAGATTTGTGAACTTCAAAAAATAATACATATTCAAATTATTTAACTGTCTAACTAATAATGATCTGCATTATAACATGGAATAATAATTACAAATTGCTTAATGAATTAAAAAATAATCTTTGCAACAGAAAGTTTCAGTTGTTTTTAAAATGTGTTATGGAAAAAGGTTAATAACACATACATTGATTTTAACTGGGTCTCTTGGCTAATGGAGTCTACAGGTGGATGCCTACCTTTGTCTAGTACAAAGACTACATTGTAGAGATTGCATTCTTCTTTTTAATTTTCCCATAATTTGATCTACTCTTCTTTACAAAGAATCATGATATTTGACATTGTGTTCTGCATTTTTTAAACATTTCAATTAACAATCTGAAGATTAAATCTACTGGCTTTTGTTGGAAGTCTATGCTGCATTATGAAAGCATTCTTGATACTTGGATGCTGCAGGTTGTGACATATTTTTGGACCATTTAATCATTAATTTATTCAGCAATGTATACCAACTCCATCTGATACCTAAAACAGAGGCTCATTCTCCCATTCCAGTCATTTTCAATCATTTTTGTCCTGCTTGAACTTGTTTACTGAGCATAAACTAGTTATGACTGGATGAACTCTCCTGACATTGTATAGCATAGAAGTGTTGTGCTCCTTTTTTGGGTCAGAATCCCATAAGGAAGTGCTAAACAAAGCTTTAACTTCTTATGATGAGATAACAGGGATCAAGTGGCATGAGATTAGATTACATAATCTCAATTGAAATATATCCTTCTCAAACAAAAAAAGTGAAATGGAGCTCGTATACACAGATTGTAGATGGAACTTTTATGTACATCCCAAAACTTGTTTCACAGCTTCTGAATGTAACCAGTTCTATTGAGCTGGAGAAATTTTGTAAGAAATTACTTACATGATAAACCCTTTGTGTAATGTATCCCTGTGAGAATAACATGACAATGAAAATATAACGTGTTTCCTGACAAACTAAAAAGATGCTAATATGCAGTGACACTGCAAACAATTGAAAAATGTCATGTTAAATTTTAAAATGTAGTTATTATATATTCATTAAATACATGACATCGTTTTAAATGTTTCTCAGAATAGCTTACAGCTCATGAAAATAATAAACAATCCCACATTAGAACATTGAGTAAATTATTTAAAACGATAGCAAATTTAAAATAAAAAAGGCTTGAAATTACACTTTACGTGTAATAAATATCAAATGAGTTTACCTTTCTGAAAATTAACAAATGAACTACCACAATATTAAATTTTTTAAGCTTTTTGAAGGTACTTGTAAGAAAAAAAAAACTTCACTGGACATGTTTTCATACATTATCTTACAATATTTATTTGTGAAACTTAGTTGACAACAGTGAAATGGCTCAGAAGCATGACTTGCCCCATTTTCAGGGAGAATGCTACATTGAAAAGCTAGGTTACAATTCTGATTGCAAACAAAGAAATAAAACAAGAGACACCTACAATGAAACATAAATAAATAAAAGTTATGTTATTTACAATATACGTTTTGTACATTTACAAAAACAGCTACCCCAAAGGCCTTTTTAAAGCATGCTTCGCTAATGTTGATTCACATTTTTTTCCACTCAAAATTCTACTGAAATAAGCTTTTGTCAAGCAGTTTTACCTTCAGATCTTGTAAAAAAAGTTGAGAAGTTCTCAGTTTGTTCTTTGCTTACACATGCATATAAATCCACAACTGTTCTCTAATAATGACCCCCTACAATGACTTGGTGAAGCAGTTTTTAGAAGTCACCAGTTGATCATTAAAAGTAAAATTAAATCACAAGGAATAACACAAAAAGGTCACATAAATGGCAGGAGAAACATCTGCTCATGAGTTATTACAATGCATTTGTCAGGGTTTTTTGTCAGTAAATGATAGGATTATATGAACCTACAGGAAAGAAAAAAACAAAAAGACTTCTCGATGCTCAATGCCAAAAAAGCTATGAAGGATATCAAATAAAAGATAAATAAAAAATAATTTTGTATACATTTATTTTTTTTTACACACTAATATACACACACACACACACACACACATTATATATATATCTTAACATTGGA
>BRDA01066808.1:0-12516 GCA_036984385.1 Crenuchus spilurus | reverse complement strand
AATAAGAGAGCTACGGAAAGCCGCAAGGGCAAGTAAATGAACGCCTTGCGGGTAAATATGGCTGGAGAGCTCGGAAACTACAGTGTGTGCTATGCTAAAGGTAACTAACTAACTAACAGGGTTGCCAGGTCCAACAAAAATATCCAGCCCAAAGTCAGTCCTTCAGAAGCTTAAACCAGCCCAAAATATGCCTGTCACATGTTTGAAGCAAATGGCAAAACAACTATGAGTGTATGACTTAGTATTTTGTTTATTATGTTATTAATAGTATGGTAATATTAGTGTTTATTAGTTCTTTTATAAGAGTTTTATATCCAGGCAAGAACATTTAATAATAACATAATTAGCAAAAAAAAAAAAAAAAAAAAAAAAGGAACTGACTTTTTCATTTCACATTTGCAGTAGTTGCAATTAACCTTTTTCTCGTTATTAGGAACACTTTTAATCCATTATATCTAACCTTTTTTCTTTTTCTCAGTCCTTGCAATACCCGTATTTCCCCTATTTACCTGGCATATTAGCTAGCGATTGTTTTCTCTTTACCTTCTATGTGTCTGTGCCTCTTTCTCTCTACCCCCTCTCCTGCCCCCCTCTCCTGCCCCCCCTCGTTCTCCTCGTTGCATTCAATCTTCCTTGGTGTCGTATTTGTACATGTTTGCCTGCCGTGTTCACGTAACATCCAAGGCAACACCCACTTTTTTGTTGTTTTTTGGCAGCCGCGATAATTTTTAAAAGTAGCCCAAAAAACGCACCCCGCCACCCTTGAATTTTCAAGGTGATGTGTGTGATGGGTCGTTGGCGAACGAAACGGCTCTTGAGTCGACTCTTTGAAGTGAGCAATCAGAGCCGACTCGTGTCTGGGAGCCAGATTAATTTCCCCCGTGTTGAAGTTGCACGGGATTGGTCAGTTACACCATGTAAGGTGGGGGGTGGGGTGTCACTATATTAGGATTAACTACAATTGTTGCAGGCGCACACTGAGACAAAAAGACTCTCTCTGACAAAAACTATGCATATGACGAAAAAAATGACATAAGTTTAAATAAATAAATGCACATATACAAGACTAAATAAACAATTACCCACAAGTAATTGTACAGACAAAAAATAAATTAATAAATACATATTGTTATGAAAAAGGTCATATGTAAATTTATTAGAGGAATCTATTTCTACATTTCCATACATAAAAATTATTTGATTCAATTTTGAAATCCAAAACAGGCAACAAAAATTCACTGAAACATGGTCATCAGTATGCAAAGTGTTGGGGGATATGTGATTTTTCTTTTTGCATGATACATGTGCCTGTATTGTAATCATAATTGACTTATTTTACTTTATTCTGCCCTATTCCTTTATTAATTAATGATCATTTTGTGATATTGTGAAAATATGTGACCATGTTGCTGCAAGATACATATATATAATTCTTTTCTTTTTGTTTTTGTTCTGTTGTTTCGTAAAATGCAAAACTCTATGAATATATAATTTAGAAAAAAATTATTATTTCAGTTGTTTTTACATTTCTACATTTATTTCATGAAATATGAAATTAAATTGAATATAAATTTATTTACTGTTGAATTGACATTATTTTAATACTAGCAAGAAGAACTACAAAAGAAGAAGAAGAAGAAGAAATGTCATCAGTACCTCACCACTGTGAGGCTTCAAACAGGATGTTCTCAGACAGAAGTGAGCACTGAGCTTAGAGTGTCACAGAGAGTCATCAGCAGGTTGTAACAGAGATACAGAGAGACATAGAAGTGGACGTCCTTTGGCCACATCCCAAACTGATGCCCGCTTCATTATGAACAGTGCCCTGCAGAACCAGATGATGATGCCGCTGAGGAGAAATGATTGAAGTCAACGATGTTGGAGACATGAAGGAGATGCTATACATCAGTCACTGTTGTCACCAGACGGGACTTTGGTGATGGTGGTGTTAGTGTGTCTAGTCAATACAGAACGGCTCTACACTGTGTGAATGGTACAGTGACGAGCCCAGACTACTGTAATAACATCATTAATCCAGTCATTGTGCCTCTGCATGAACAACACAGACCTCATTTCATCTTCATGGATGATGATGCTCCAGCTCATCGAGGTCACATCATTAGAGAACAGCTGCAGGAGACTGAGGTACCTTAAATGGGGTGTCCTGCACTTTCTCCAGACCTGAATCTCATAGAAAACCTATAAGATCAGCTGAGTCACTGTGTAGAGGCTCATAACTCTGTACCCCAGAACCTCAATGACCTGAGGGCCGCCCTTCAAGAAGAGTGTGATGCCATGTCTCAGCAGACAATAAGTCGACTTGTGAACATCATGAGACGTCGTTGTTAAGCTGTAATTGATGCTCAAGGTCACATGAGACGTTATTGAGACGTTGACATGTTTTGTTGGGGTTTAACCTCCACTGCTGTCGACTTTTGTTTCATTAAATTATTTGAGAGGAAATCACCACTGCATGCTTCTATTTAAATGCCTGACTTTCATGATATAATATCACTGTAGTGTGAACTGTTTATGATTTCCATAAATTTCACCCAAAAGCCAAATATCCCTAATTTTTTGTGAGTAGTGTATTTAAATGCTTAGCAAATAACACATAGTCAGTGCTATCTAGAAAATGTTTGGTCATCCTTTTCTTTTTTCTATCTGGGACAGAGATTACGGCGCCATGTTCTTTCACTGTAGGTCAGCGTTAAGTGGCTCAGCACAACAAAATTGCCCTCTATTTCAGCATGAATGGATAGTGGGCCGTGAATATGAGGTTTTATGCTCAATTATGCCTACCTGCCTCACTCCTTTGCAATGGACTTTTATCTATAACCCCTGCCCAAATTGCTCTGACTCTCCTAACCCCATCTGTTTGAGAGAAGTCTGGTAGATGTTAAGCAAGGCTGACTGGAAAGAGAATTTGTGTAGCCCCTAATCACGATTCCCTACACTGGAAATGCTTTATTGCATAGTAGCAGTATACAGAATACTAGTATAGAGAATTTATGGGCGGCACGGTGGCTTAGTGGTTAGCACGTTCGCCTCTCAGCACTGAGGTCTTGGGTTCGAGTCCACATCTGAGCGGAGTTTCCATGTTCTCCCCGTGTCTGCGTGGGTTTCCTCCGGGGATTCCGGTTTCCTCCCACAGTCCAAAAACATGGAGATCAGGTGAATTGGATACTCTAAAATTACCCTGGTGTGTGTGTGTGTGTGTGTGTATGAATATATATGTATGTTTGCCCAGATATGGTTGGCACTCTGTCCTGGGTGATCCCCCTAGTGCTCGATGCAGTCCTCCAGGTCCAGAGTACGCTGTGCGCGATTGGCTGCCGCTTCTCGTCGGTGTGTGTAAATGGAGTGTGTTGATTGTAAAGTGTCCTTGGGTTTGAGAAAGGTGCTATATAAGTTCATTCATTCAACACCCTGCTGTTTTGGACACCCCATCAAAATGGAAGATTCTAGAATGTTATTTTTGTGGTAGCCAACAGTACAGTGAAAACGGTTGGAAGAGAAAACAGGTCAGCTGAGTAAGAAAACATTAGTTGATTGAATATTAGACAAAAAATATAAAAAAAAAAAGATGAGATGAGCTATAAATGAAAAATAACACTATTAGCATATGTGAAAAGATGAGGATTAACTCTTTAACACCCTCACCAAGAAAGATATTTTTATTATTACTATTTTGGATAGGGCAGGGGTGACGTGGAATGGCAGGCCATAATAAAAACCGTCAATGTTTTTTAAAAAGACCCCACATTTTTTTAAATGCACACTTTAAACATACAATGAGATGGCTCTTTATGGTCAAATCTGAACATAAAGTACAAATACAAAACCTGCAATAACATGATAGTTTTGTTCACTTTTTAAACATCACACTCATCTGCACCAATGTCATTTGATCCAGTTTATTGTTTTTTAAGCATTTCTAGCGATCTCTAGTGGATGATTTGTTACCTACCATACCTCTACCGATTGGTAGAGATGGCACAATTACATAGCGTTAAGTTCAACACCTTCAATAATATATGGCGACTTAAATGTGCTCTAGATAAATAGATAGTACTTTATTGATAGGAGGTCCCTTCTGGGAAATTAAGGAATTACCAACTATCTACCAAATGGTTGAGCAGAATGTTAAAGGGTTAACATGATAAAGTAAAGTGTATTCAACGGTATTGCACAAGCAGTCTAAGTCAATACCAACAGTCATGTTTGATAGCTTAATAAACTTGATGTAGACAGTATAACAGCCTGTACAAATCTGACATCATTGCATTATGAATTCAGAAACTGTTCTCATGCTGCCTTCAAGTTCTCCACAGAAAATCATACTTTTGGGTTCAGAGGTCACAATCACAACAGGACTGCAAGATTAAAATGCATAGAGTAGGTGAATGAACAGTGTTGCAATTATTTATTTTGAATGACAAAAACCAGGGAGGGATAAAAGTCAGAAAAAGAACAAAAAACAAACCTAGCAGCAGCTGGAAAAATAGGTAACTAACAGTGCAAACGCTGCAAAACACGTTACGAGGCTAAAGCTAAGGCTAATGAAAAACAAAAGAGATTACTAAAGAGCCAAAACACCAGCTTAAGGTTATCAGTGCAAATATCACAAAAGAAAAAAAACACTGGCAAAGCAAAAGTACAGAAAGGCAGAAAGAGAAAGCAAACCTGGTAGCACAAGAACACATGAGATGCAATGCTGTGCAAAGGAACAGAAAGAAGCATTCCTTATATGCAGGGCCTCATGGCAGGGGCAGTCCTAGCCTGTTTGGTGCCATGGACAAATAACCTGTCCGATCCCCTCCCCAGACCCCCGTGATGAACAACCCCACCGACTCTCACCCCCACCCCATGAGGCAAACAACCCCTCTGGCACTCCATCATCCACTCCTCACTACCCTGCCCCCCACCCCGCAGGCTGAACAACACCGCCAACATTCTGCAACCACCTTAAACATGCTTCACACAACCTGGCAAAGGCAGGGTTGGGCGCTCGTGTCCATCTCGCCCATATCAGAAACCGCCATTGGCCTCATGGGCTGCTGGATAGCTGGTAATGAGACTACATGTCACTGAGTGCTGGAGACACACTGATAAAGGAAGGCTGGTTGAGGGGAGGGGCTGGCTGACTGGAAGTTGTTACATGGTTTTTTGGGTGAATAAAATCGACAAAAATCATTTTGTTTTTACTTCTGATTTAATATCTATACAATGCGGAGAAAATGTGTACAAACTTCAATTGTACAAAGACAACCAATAAATTCAAAATGTTACCATCTACTGTAGGCTGACATTCAGCTTGGTAGCCATCATGATGTATTGTTACTGACTTGCCTCCAGCTTGGAAACTTGTGGCTCATTAAAAAAATAAGCTTCGCTCCAGTAAATGCAACATTATGGTGCTGTTCATCTGTTATTAGCTCATAAACACAACTTTTTGACTTCACGACTGTGGCATCTGTAGCCATGCATTTTTTGTATATGGGAATAATGAATAACATTACTGAAAATCATCTCTATTTGAAGTGTCTAAAGAGTTCCAAAAATGAAATATTTTGTCTGATATGCAATTCCTCTCAAATCTCACAGTTTCATTTGAATATGTACATGCAGTGTATATATATGTGACATGCTACATGTAAGCTAGCATGCAACTGATTCTAAAATTGGCAACTTCACCAAAATACCCCATGCAAAGCTTTATCAAGTGTGGGTAGTTCAGTAGTGTTTAGTATACAGTTTGTGTAACTGGTAGTAATATTGAAATAATAATATCAAAGTTCTTTATCTTATTGACTAATTAGCATGTAGCATGTATGTAGCATTATTTGTATTTTGACCCCATAATTCAGGGAATCTATTTCATGAAATATGTACTCAGGACAGAATTAATCCACTCTGGAACATCCAATAGGCAAAAGTGACTTTGGGGGCATGTCGAAATGACACCAGAGCTAGGGTTGCCACCCGTCCCGTAAAATACGGAATCATTCCTTATTGTGAACTAAAAGTCACATTCTGTATTGAACTGATACGGGACACGATTTGTTCCGTATTTTTATCAAAGATGGAGAAATGCGATTAAACTGAGACAGCACCATCCAAAATCAGTGTTAAGTTATATTAAACGGTGATGAGTCAAGCATTAGGACCCAGCAGAAAACAAGCCGCTCAATCTAAAGCCCGCACACAAGCTCACTGATTGGCTCAGCAGTTTGTTGTTAACGTGCGATTGGCCATCCCCGCTGTCTGGTTCACTGCCAAATGTGAAGAGCACACTTTTTAAGAACAGTACGATTCAGACAGCAATCACTGATTTTTTTTCTTCCCTTTGGTGGAGAACACGTAAGTCTATGTATATAATACATACAGATGTATCATTTTAGGTATAATTTTACGTAAATGAGGTCTATTGACCACACATTCCAAAAATAAGTGTAAAACTGTTGGTAATGTGTTGAAGTTTGACACAAGTTTGAGTGAGCTAATTTACATGTTTTAACAGTTTATTCATATTTAATAATGAATTCATATTTTATTAATGATTAATATTAATATCAATGTTATTTTATTATTACAAATAATGATTAATTATCATTATTACCCCCCCTTAAATAAAAATGTCCATATCCCTATGAAACGATAAGACCTTTTTTAAGATAAGAAATTAATCTTAAGAAATCGGTGAGGGCAGGGAGGGGGGGGCAGTGGTACGGGGTTGGGGGGAGTTTTGAGACCAAGCACACACCGGCCCATGGGTGTTCCTTATTTCAATATATGAAAGGTGGCAACCCTAACCAGAGCCCTCCTGTACACTAAATGGTAGACAGTGGCTGTCCTATCTTGTTTGGCACCCTGGGCGAACAATGCCTATGGTGCTCCTCCTGCTCTCTCTAATGTAATTCTGTTACTTTTCTCATCCACTGTGTTGTAAACTGTGCTTAACAGTCTTAGTGCAAAGAGGCACAGAGATATATTCATCTAATAAAGTGTGAAAGTAGAAAAATATGTCTGTTTCTGACAGATCAGATGGATTTTGGTGTTCTGGCTTTTAGCTTTATTTGCGAAGTTAACGATGTGAATGCTAACAAGCCTGCTAATAAGCCTATCAAACTACGAAATAACAAAAAAGATCATTAAAAACAAATGTTCAACAAATAAGGAATCACATTTCAGACACTAAACGTTATGTGCATTTGTAATGTGCTAAATTATTTTGATATTTTTTAAATAAAAGCTGTGACGTCTGCTAGCATCGACACACACACACTCGACTCAGTAGTGAGCTGTTCAGACATAATCCTGCTGAAGTCTTTTAAAGTGTATTTGTGTATGTATGTGTGTCCACATGCTTTCTGGTCCGGGGTGGTACTAATTTCTTAATAACCCCGGGTCTTATATCCAACCCAGAACCGATCATCCAACAACTCTCTGCACCCCTCCTTCCAGCCCTCTGAACGAAACTCTTCACTTGAATGGAACTCTTAAAGTGAATGGATCTGTCCCATGGATCTGCCAAATTATCTAATACTCGATCCAGCTAATTTTGTTAACATCGGGGCTGATATCCGATCCTAATATCGAGTCGGTGCCAAGGGCGTAACTTTGGGTCCAGCATTGGGGGGGTTGAGCTGTCTGCCTATTTATTTATTAATTCAATCATTAACTTTTCTAAAAGGATTCAGGAAATTTTGGGTTAACCGTATTAGAAATACATTGTAATGTTTTTACTATGTATTTATTTTACTTTCTTTGTATTTACTCTGCACCTTAAACAATTAAGAAATGCAGAGCTAGCTAGCTAAAATACCTGAACGTTTATTCATAGTGTGTCTGATACACAGCGGCATAGTTATTCAATCATCAGCGAACAATACATATACATTTACCTCATTTTGATTTTTCTGCTTTTTACAAGGCGGTGTTGTCGACCAACAATGAAAAAATGTTTTTTGTCCACTTTTTGGTGCTCTTTTCGTTTTTTCTTAGACACTCACTCCCCCAGCAGCTGCTTGCACAAGTAAAGCAAACGGTCAGGGTTGCAAGGTCCAGCAAAAAATATCCAATCCAATGTCAGTCTAAAACCCACCCTTCAGAAGCTTAAACTAGCCCAATATATGTCTGTCACACGTTTGAAGCAAATGGCAAAACAACTATGAGTGTACGAATTAGGTTTTTGTTTATAAGGGATTTTTTTTTATTACGCTTGATTTTTCACCCGCGACTGGATTTTCAAACAAGTCCAATTTGGCTTGAAAAACACAAACCTGGCAACCCTGCAAACGGCGAGTGCTGCTACTTGGTGGAGGTTGAATGATACCAAGTTATTGTGGGGAAAGGGGGGGTTACATTACCAAATGATTAAACATGCTAGTATTTTACCCAAAATTGATCACGAATAAAGAAAATTAAGTTATTCATGAAAGATTTTTTTGTAAATTGAAATTATGTGACTTTATTGGGGGGGTTATAGTGATTGGATCAGATTATTGGGGGGGTCATAACCCCCCTATNCCCCCCGCAAATTACGCGCCTGGACGGTGCATCCCTGGCAATAAGCAATGTAATGGTCCCACCAAGGGCGCTTCACAGAACCTCTGCCGCCCCTGACATTGTGCCGCCCTGGGTGGCTGCCAATATCACCCATATCAGAAACCGCCACTGATGCTAGAAGATCATTTGAGATGTTTGTGATTTAGCTTTTGTTCATATGTTTATTTGGCTTTTGCTGACAAATACTCAAATTTAAAAAAGTATGCTATGTAGAACTTATAGTGTATGTCATAGTTTTGAACACAGCACATGACTACTTCCATCCAGTCCTAATGACAGAACAGGACAGATGGGGGTGTAGGGCCTCATGACTAGCTGCTAAATGTTTGAGGGTTAACAGTGCACCGGGTCATTTACACACGGTCATTATTCTTGGTCTGGCACAGTGACCAACTATGCAGTATTCTTGGACACCTTACCTCAAATCACTCATACTGTCCCATTACCCATACACACCTTGGAATATAAAGAATGATGTCATTAATTTGAGATTATGGTGTGTATTTTTTTCATCCTACTTCTCACCACGTTCAAGACATTTGTGAGAGTAAATGAGCTGGACCTCTATTACACTTCCAAAGCAAACTTTACAGAAAATAGAAATACTTGATCTCTGTGTGGAGCTCAGGATTATGGAGTTCATTCAAACAGGCAGACAAACTGTTGAGAGTGCAGATACTAAACTGATTGATTTTAGAGCAGTGGTTCTTAACCTTTTTTGAGGCACCGAACCCACCAGTTTCATATGCGCATTCACTGAACCCTTCTTTAGTGATAAATAAAATATGATTTTTTTAAGACATAGGTATATGGTTTTTTTACTGGTGTACAAAATGAGCCATGCATGAACATCACCTTGCTCAAAGAACAAAACCAACACAGTGCATGAACTCACAACAAATTACGGTATTACTTTATTCTGGCCCTGAAAAAATATTTCAGCCTTTCGGAATTTCAGCCCCCCCAATTTTTTTTACCATTTTACTAATTCAAAATGTATTTGGATTTTTTAAAGAATTTAACATTTTTTAATAACTTTATTTTTTTATTTTAAATTTTATTTGTTTTTGGTCAAGCGGGGCGTGTCATGTCACTTTACACAAGTGTGTCTACCTCTGTGGCAGAGGCTCCTCCGAACCCCCGAGACTGACTCATTGAACCCCAATGGTTCGATAGAACCCAGGTTAAGAACCACTGTTCTAGAGAGAAGATAATTTATTATGACATGAATTTGATGATAAAATTTGTTTGCCACACATTTGCTATTTCCATACAGTATATAAATGTAATATAATTAGATATGTAATTGGTTATGTATAGCATACACACGTTCCCTCTCATAATAAATATTTGTGTAATGTAAATAGTCTCATTTAAAGTTAGGATGATCCTGGTCAAATGACACATTTTGTTGATTTTGTTGTTGAAAATAAGACCCACATAAGTTCACCTCAACAGAACAAATGAATATTTTCTGAACGATTAGTGTAAAATTTCTGTGTATGTCCTGATTTGAACATGTAGGAATAATTAAACTGTACAATTTTTCATGTGTCATAACTTTTGTACCCAGCTAACACAAGAACGTTCCAAGAACATTGTGAAAAAGTTCCATTTAGGTTATGCGAACGTTATGGTGTGGAGTTCTTGCCTGGTTATCAGAACGTTAGGTGTGAACATTAGGCTAGAACGTTCTTTGAACATTCCCTTAATATTATTATTATACGCCCAGTTAGGTGACAAACAGGGAACATTCGTTCATCGTTAGGCTAACGTTAGGTTGGAACGTTACATTTAGGTTTGTTCAAACTTTAGTCAAAACCTTCAAAGAACGTTCCAGGAATGTTTTCAATTAACAGAACCATGCAAGAACGATACCAGAATGTTAGTTTACACCCATGTAACACAGAATGTTAAACTAACGTTCTGGTATCTTTCTTGCATGGTTCTGTTAAATGAAAATGTTCCTGGAACATTCCTTGAAGGTTTTGCCTAAAATTTGAACAAACCTAGATATAACGTTCCAACCTAACGTTAGCCTAACAATGAACAAATGTTCCCTGTTTGCCACCTGACCAGGTGTATAATAATAATAACATTAAGGGAATGTTCAAAGAATGTTCACACTAATGTTCACACCTAACGTTCTGATAACCAGGCAAGAACTCCACACCATAACGTTCGCATAACCTAAATGGAACTTTCTCGCAATGTTCTTGCAACGTTCTTGTGTTAGCTGGGTATAGACCACAAGGAAAAGGAGGAAGAATCCTTGGGAGGAACCGGACTCACATGGGGGACCCATCCTGCTCTGGTCAACTAATTATAAGTTCTTGATAAATCACATAATCCAATGATGTTGTAATGTTCAGGTGAACTGATATGGTGACAGTAGTGGGACATGAATGATGATGATAATGGTAATAATGATAACAGCCAGTAAAGTCCATATAAAGTTGAATGTGGTTTGTAGTGAAGGGCATCTGGAACAGTTCACAGTAGTTGGTTATTGGTAGGGAGCTGGTCTAAGGTGGCATCATGCAGAGATGGTATGCAATTGTCCATCAGCCTTGGACCGGAATCACTCACTCAGAAAAAGACAGCAATAGAATTAGTTCTGTTTGGGTTTATAGAGCTCAAGGATTATGAGACTTATTCTGAATTTTTTAATCTAATCTAATCTAATCTATATAGAACAGCAGTAATAACGCCTAGACTATGAAGTGTTAGTTCCCATATTTAAGACAGGAATGGAGAGAAGCTATAACAGTCTTACACTCAGGCTATGCTATGCCTTACATTGCTAAGCTAAAGGTCTAGTTCTGGTCTCTTGAGAAATGAAAAGAGTACTCTTGCGTAGGAACGAATGCAGTCATAATGTCAACAGGTTCTCTGGACTCCTGTAGTTATTTCTATAACTCAGATCTGAAGAGGACATGACTCAGCAGAGCAAACACTGGTGGAAATGAGCAGTGGAGCAGCAGGGTTGGTTAGCGATGGCTAACAGAGAACATTAGCGTATTCAGTGACCTCAGTCATGCCTCAGACATGAACTAAGAGTTGAATAGATGCAACTTTTCTTCTTCCATTCATTCTTGTCATTCATCCATCTACCTAAACATTGATTTAATCATACACTCAGTCATCCATCAATCCATCCATCCATCCATCCATCCATCTGTATACCTCATATAACTTTTAAAACTCTTCTTAAAATCATTCCTTCAATGGTTTGTTCTTTAACCAATCATTTTTACAAAACTGTGTGGATATGAAGAAACGTGTAATATAAATGTTTTATAACCATTTAAAGATCAAGTGTTATATCCAATTTCCACAAGTTAACGAGTTCCTTGAGTTTTGTGTGATTCAAAAAGCCAGTGTGAGAACAATGGAATTGTATTTTTATGAAAGCTTTAAGAAACAAGTGTGCAAGGAAGTGAAAAATAACACATTTGCAGAAGGACTATAATGACTTCGTACCTGAAGGGCACAACAAAACTTTGGGTGGAAATGCTCACCCTTGCTTCCTACTTTTAGAAATGTTTGCTATAGACAGTGATGGCCTACAATATTCCTACTAAGTTCTATTGTATTTTCCTCATCAGTTTACTTTCTTTCATTTGATTTCTTTTCCATTCAATTTCCTTCATCTGGGCTCTCTCTCACTCACTCTTCACAGTGGAAAAGTCCTTTTTATTTCAGTATGTTAGACCACTATTTAAACCAAACACAACACTTTAAAACTAATGTCCATTCAAAGAACTTACCAACAATCTGACAACCTTCTCCCTCCTCATCAGCAAAAGTCCCAGTCTAGTCTGTCTAAGAATAGCAACTCATTTTTCTGAGCACATTAGGTGAAAGAGAGACAGAGAGAGAGAGAGGGAGACAGAGAGAGAGAGAGAGAGAGAGAGAGAGAGAGAGAGAGAGAGAGAGAGAGAG
>BRDA01066807.1:63206-74304 GCA_036984385.1 Crenuchus spilurus | reverse complement strand
CTCATGAACCGTCACGTTACTCAACTGCATCTCATGAACCGTCACGTTACTCAACTGCATCTCATGAACCGTCACGTTACTCAACTGCATCTCATGAACCGTCACGTTACTCAACTGCATCTCATAAACCGTCACGTTGCTCAACTGCATCTCATAAGCCGTCACGTTGCTCAACTGCATCTCATGAACCGTCACGTTACTCAACTGCATCTCATGAACCGTCACGTTACTCAACTGCATCTCATAAACCGTCACGTTGCTCAGCTGCATCTCATGAACCGTCACGTTGCTCAGCTGCATCTCATGAACCGTCACGTTACTCAGCTGCATCTCATGAACCGTCACGTTACTCAGCTGCATCTCATGAACCGTCACGTTGCTCAGCTGCATCTCATGAACCGTCACGTTGCTCAGCTGCATCTCATGAACCGTCACGTTGCTCAGCTGCATCTCATAAGCCCTCACGTTACTCAACTGCATCTCATAAGCCCTCACGTTACTCAACTCCATCTCATAAGCCCTCACGTTACTCAACTGCATCTCATAAACCGTCACGTTACTCAACTGCATCTCATAAACCGTCACGTTATTCAACTGCATCTCATAAGCCGTCACGTTACTCAAATGCATCTCATAAGCCGTCACGTTACTCAACTGCATCTCATGAACCGTCACATCGCTCAGCTGCATCTCATGAACTCAAACGTCACATTGCTCATCTGCAGCTCAACAGTACAAGTTACACTAATCCGTCACATTGCTCAGCTGCATCTCATGAACCGTCACGTTACTCAACTGCATCTCATAAGCCCTCACGTTACTCAACTGCATCTCATGAACCGTCACGTTACTCAACTGCAGCTCAACAGTACAAGTTACACTAATCTGATGTTTAACTGGAAATAAATCCTCCTTCTCCTGCTATACACTTTTAGTAAAAAGGTCTACATAGCACCATAAAAGGGTTCCTCTATTATTCCGCTATTGTTTGCCTATATTAGTGGATGTACAATAATCTGTTATCCTGTGGAGAGGTTTGCTTAAAAGTTCACCTGGTTTACTCATTTGAGCCTTTGTAAGCCCATATATTGCTATTTCTTGGCCACTCTACTTTACTATATCAGTTACTAGTTGATTTTAACTAGTTGATTTGAAACCCCCATCCCAGTTCAGTTGCAACTTGTTTGATAGAACACACACATTTATGCATTTGAACAGTTTAACTAATTGTACAATTTAAGTGTAATCTCTCAAATCCATACAAATCTCTTTAATTGTAAGCACAATACAATGTTAAATGTTTAATACTTAATTGTATAGAAACTATTGAAAGTAAAAAAAATAATAATAATAAGCTAATGTACTAAAATTGCCAAGTTTGAGGATTGAATGGTTTTGATAGTTTCAATGCTTTCTTTGGTGTAACTGTACTACAGAGTCCATCTATAGGTAAGTGGAACTGAAAAGACAATTAGTGTAGATATAAGGAGTGTTTTATGGCTGATCAGTGTATTACCCATAAATCAATACACACCTTAACTGACACAGGCACAAATGGTTCCTCATAATGAGTTCATTCACATTCGTCTCCTGAAAAAGCACAAAAGTTGATGGAAAGATATTTAGTTTTGGTGCATTTTCATGCTTGAGTCATAAATGAACTGATCTACTGTTTCAGGAACGCACCTCATAACTACAAACCATGAAGGAAGAATGTACTGGACTGAATTTATAAAGTGTAATTGCTAATTCGGGTCCTTGACCCAAAAGTATTTATTACTGTCTATCTATTACTTAGGCCAACTGATTTAATGCCAAGCTTAATGTAAACATGGACCAAAATAAAAAGCTGAGACTGAATTATATGTTCTAACTTTGTTGGAAAGCCTGAATACAGTAATTACCTCATCTGTACAGGAATAATGCTGTGTAGGAAAGATTGATTCATGTTGATGTTGCATTTTAATTCAGAGTTTAGACAAGCCTACACTGTCAGGCAGATTGTTCTGCTATTTTTAAAGCTTAATGACAGCACCCTCATCATTTCCTGCATCACTGCACATTCTAATGCAGTGTGCCCTCATCTCTACAACATATCTCCTGTATTGGCCTCCTCTCTCTGCTTATCGTTTCCTTTTAATTCATCAGCCCTAGTTTTCTGCTTATACTTTATCTCCCTGCATTGTAGCATCTGATCTGGACTAAATATTCCCTCAGCACGAAGAGCTCTATAGAAAATGTCAGCGGAAAGTGTGAAAACAAGAAAATAAAATCCTCCCCTGCTGTGATTCACAAAGCTCTGGAGAGTGCAGCTGCCGACTGTGACTCCATCAGTCGTGGGCTGTAGAGTTCTCTGTCTGTTAGAAGTTGGGATTTTATTTTTAGTGCATAGCCTCGGTCTCTAGTCGGAAGCAAGGCTCCATTAGGCTGCAGTTTGGTTTCTCTGCGATTCATTAGTGTATCTACACTGCTACTGATTGAGTGGATTGTGCTGTAGGCCTTTGCTGGTCACATTACTGTACAAATGATGTTTGGGATTATGTTTAGTCTCAACAAATATTAGTCAAATGGCCATTCATATTGACCAATGTTGAAAACTTACAGATTAATTAGAATCAGCATTATCACTAATAAGTCTGTTAAACTACAGTCAGATATTAAAAATAATATTGTGAAAGTTCACTTTTGTTCAGAGTTTAATTCAAAACTTTAAACTGTCAGTTTGTATTCATTACATGTAAAATTACATCAAGGTTTTTTTTTTTTTTAATTAATTAATTAATTTTTATTTAATGTTGTTCAGTATGGTGTATAGCTCATTAACACCTAAACCAGTGTGACGTTTCTGCACTCTTAAAAACAGGTGCAACAAAAGGTTTCTTGAGGTTTCTGTCATAAAAGAACAACTTTTGCTCCCTTGGTTGAAGAACTGTTTCTGTAATTATTGTATGGCATCACTCAAAGAATCCTTTTTAGCACCTTTTATTTTTAAGGGTGTGTGATGGTTTGGGGTGCCATGTCATATTAGTCATATTAGTCATGTTAGGACTCCCTTGTGTTATCAAGTACAAAGTCAACTTGGTTGTCTGCCAGGAGATTTTAGTCAGTTCATCAGCTATAAGCCATACGGATCAACATTAAAGCAAAAAAAAAAAAGCTTGAAATGGTCACTTAATGTGTAATTGATATTAAATGACAATAAACTTTAAATTTAACTGTGAATAGAAAAAATAACTTTTTCACAATATTCTATTTTTTCCTAATTCTTTTATTTTAATTTTAGTCTCTTAAAATGTATTTTGTGCCTGCATTGTATAGAGTTTAACTGAGTACACTGTTGTACACAGCAGCTTTGTGAGTATTTTAAAAGATATATTTTAGATGATTTCCATTTAATGGTCAAAAATGAGTGACGTCCCTTTTTGCTAAGAGTAAGGTTCTATTTTGGCAAATTCTATTTTGTGCATGTTACACTTGGAGTCCAGCACCTAAACTGCAGTGGTGTCATTTTATATTGAAATGCAGTATTGAAAATATATGTATATAAATATACATAAGTTTTTAAAACAATTTAAAGTTTTGGACAATTTAAAATCCATCAAATTAAACTTTCATAAATCTAACTTAAACAATGTCTGATTCTGTGATAAATTTGGGATTTTTTTTTTATTTCAGCATAGTTTCATTAGTCAGACATCCAAAAGTAATGTTGTTTATATAAACATGATTGGCAGAGTCTGATTACACTACACTTACACAGTAATGAAATGTATAGTGAAACAAAAATTGAGTGCATGCCTTTGTGCAAGTAATTATGAGAAGTGTTCTTTTTTTCATTTTCTATTCCTTGTCATTCTTACTGCCATCAGGAGTGCTTGCTGACCCCTCTGTAGTAGAGGCCAGCAATGCGGGGCTTCCACTCTAAACTGGACGCGTCGTCACTGGGCATGGCTGTGCCGCTGAACCTGGCCGTGGAGACGGAGAAGGCTCAGGCTTTGCTCCAGACGTTCAGCACAGCCTCCCTGCTGGCCAGTGCAGGCCTTGGAGCCTTCTGCTTCCTGGCTGACCATGTCCTTACCTCCCCTTTCATCCAGCACCATATGTGGCTCAGAGCTGTGCTGGACAACTCTGTGCATGGCATAATCGGACTGTGGTCCTGGGCCATTGTCATCGGGCTAAGGAAGAAGAGTGACTTCTATGAAGTTGTGTTGGCCGGTTTCCTTGCCTCCATCATTGACCTGGACCACTTCTACATGGCTGGATCGCTATCACTCAAAGTAGGTGGTCTTCATTTATGTGCTGTTTTAGAACAGATACTGAATTGTTTTAATGGTCATTCAGTAGTGTTTTTGAGGATTTGTACTAAATCTTCAAAAATAATCAGGATTCATCGAAATGCAAAATAATATAATATTATATATGAAATGCTGTAACAATAATCTTGTATTTTTAGTCATTATTAACATCATCAGTTCTTATGCTTGCCTATGTACATTCTCTTCAATTATTTCTGTTGTAAATCTTTTATTGAAACAAAAGCAAACAGTGGTGGGTATACCCCAACAAAAACAATGTTTTTAAAAATAAAAAAAATTTAATGAAGATTTTTTTATCCTGTCATTAGCAGGTTGTATTTTAAAGATTTTTTTTGTAGTTTTTGAATGAGGAACAGGAACAGCCGTCATCCCACCCCCTCATACACAGAACACTCATTGATTTGTAAAAGAACATGCTGTCACATTCACTTGACACACTGCCATTCAAACCAGTTGGGGTGATGCTGTAATAGGCAAAAATTAAATGCTTGGAAGCAACTGTTAGGAGGACAGAATCTTAACATCCTGAAATTGTGCTTTTCTTTTATGTTGTATCTAGTGGTGTAGCAAAAATAATTTTTTATGGGTGGTTTAGTTCACATTTTTTTTACATCCAAACTGGCTGATGCCAGATTATCACTTTCATTTTGTGACTAAATGAAAACATTTCCAGTACTTTGTGTTAGCCCAAGTTTCAGCACAACATTATTTGTTCTTCAACGGGACAAACCTTTGATAAACATCAAATAGCTGCTATATTCTGAAGTAAGAAACGGCTTCCTGTTTTGCACAATGAGCCATGGGTGATTGATATGATACGTGAGTGAATTTCACTGCTTGTGTTTGTCATGAAACTGCAACAAAAAATACAAAATGAAATAAAAATCATTCAAGCCATTATTGTATTTTGACAAACCTGCAGATTCAGGTCTCAGTTGATTCAGATTGTATTTGGACTGCTAGTATTTACAGTAGATTGAGAGAAAGATACAATAAAATCTCCTTTGTTGTTCAGAGATTAAAAACTGAGGAGGAGCATCATCAATAGGTCCTTGCTTTGGCTAGAGTATTCAGTATTCAGTAGACTGTGGGTAAGGACCTTCTTTTACACTGAGTCATTTGCAATATCAATACAGTGTATCACAAAAGTGAGTACACCCCTCACATTTCTGCAGATATTTAAGTACATCTTTTCAAGGGACAACACTGACAAAATGACACTTTGACACAATGAAAAGTCTGTGCGCAGCTTATATTCACCACCCAAGGCGCAGGATGGAAAACGCGGAATGGATTTTGTCATCTCTCAAACACGTCATCAGAGCTCTGCTGCTCCTCAATATAGTAGCAGTATTGTTTCGATGACAACACCATTTACAGAACAAGTTGAAAAACGCGGAGTGAATTTCAACTCACTTCGATAAATACAGAGATTTACAGATTTATCCAGCATCAAAATGGAGCTGTTCAATGCACAATCTTTGACAAACAAATCCTGCCTTATTCATGACCATATCCTCGACAAGTCCCTGGACTTAATGTGCATTACAGAAACCTGGCAAAAACCAGAAGTTTATTCTGTTTTAAACGAGACTTGTCCCTTTGGCTACTGTTATTTTCAGAAAGCCTGGAATAATGGTCGGGGTGGTGGTCTGGCTGTGATCTACCGAAATAAACTGGATCCGTCCCCTGTGCCCTTACCTGAGCCATCATCTTTTGAGCGCTTAGGATTTAAACTTAAAGCTCCTTCTTCATTGACAATACTGATTATCGACCATCAAAACCTAACCCATCCTTTATTTCTGAGATGTACAGCTTTTTGTTAACATTTTGTATTTTCTCTGATATTATAATACTAGGGGATTTTAACATCCAAGTTGATGCCCCCTCTTGTCACTCAGCAGCTGAATTTTTGCAAATACTGGACTGTTTTAATCTTAGGCAGCTAGTTGATGTTTCAACACACACTAGGAGACACCCTTGATTTAGTCATCACTAGTGATAATAATAATAATAATAATAATAATAATAATGCATTTTATTTATAATCGCCTTTCACAACACTCAAGGACACTACAAAATAATTAGCAAAACATACAGAAGAACACAAAACATACAAGAGACAATACAGTGGATTTCACGGAGAATAGGCTATTTTGAACAGGTGAGTTTTAAGTCTAGTTTTAAAAAGAGGAAGAGAATCTGTTATGGATGTCTGGTGGGAGGGCGTTCCAGACTTTGGGAGGAGAGCAGCTGAAAGCGGATGAAACGACAACAAAGTTAAAACAAATACCTTATTTTCCGATGTAAGATCAAAATGGTCCTACACGGCAGAAACCTTTCTTTTGCCTTGTCATGTGACTTGCTGAAACTGATACGTGCACAGACACAGGGTTTGCTCTGTGAATTCGACGCATGCGCCGACGCATTCGTGTTGCCGGACCCATCACTAGTCATCACTAACTCAGCCTGTGTCAGCAAACCATCTGCTTATGATCTGGGTGTGTCTGATCACAAGGTCATCTCATTTGAACTGACATTTGTCTCACGTGTCATCAGATCCAAACGTGAAATCTGTTTCAGGAACCTGAAAAACATCAATAAGGAAATGATGGCAATTGATTTACAGCATCACCTTGTTACAAACTGTCCTGCATACTTTGCATCAGTTAGTGATGCTGTGGACTATTATAATACAGCATTGAGCAACATCTTAAATTTCACACCCCTACCAAAACCAGAACAGTCACTTTCTCTTGTTCAGCCCCTTGGTTCTCACAAAAACTGTGGGAAATGAAGACAGCTTAACGTGTTCTTGAGCGGAGTTTTAAAGCCTCTGACCTTACAGTTCATAAGTTAGCTTATCGGGAACACCAGAAGGTATACTCAAAGTCCCTTATAGTACTTTTCTTGAACTGGTGCCACTCGAGCTTATGAGAACCTCGATGCTTTTTAGTGAACCAGCCCGCATTTCCACTAGTTTTAGTTGAACCGAGGATACGTCACGGTGTACGTCATCAACAAAGCGGAATTATAAGCAAAGATGGCGGAGCGCATCGACTACTTGTGCTCTTGGTACAAATGTTTGTTTCACTTCACAAGTCAAATCTAGAGCTACTTCTGGCAATAAAAAGACGACGAAGACTTTACTATTTACCTCTTTAGCTTATTTATCACTTGCTCTCTTGAACGAACAAAACCTGCCCGAGCTAAATTCTCCACCAGCTTGCTGTAGAGTTTCTCCTTTCAAATACTCCCCTCAAGTTTCTTCTGAAACTCCGGAGAACACCAAATAGATAACAAAAACTGAGTTTCTTCAATGGACCACAGTACGCTACGGGTCGCCATCTTCTTGCATTGAGTGCGCAGGCGCATTTGGTTCGCACTGAAAAACCAAGTATTTTTTGGTTCCCGCTGTGAAAGAACGTTCCTGGTTCGGGGCGGTATTTTTGTTGGTGGAAATGTGCCGAACGGTTCAAAATTAGGTTCGTGAACCAGAACGTTGCCGGTTCCGTGTTGGTGGAATTAGTGCTATTAGAGAGGCTCAATCACAGTTTTACTCTGGTATCATCAATAAAAGTGTGAGAAACTCAAAACAGCTATTTTCCACTATAAATCATCTCAAACCACAGGTTCCGCCAACAAATGAAATTACAGAGAAACATTGTAATTATTTCATGGACTTTTTCAGAGCAAAAATAAATACAATCCATTCTAATCTTGCAAACAGTGCCTCTTCACCTGTACAAACCTCTTATTTAATGGAGGTTTAAAATTCCCTTAAATCTTTTACAGAAGTCTCTCAACAAATGGTTGAAGGCATCATCAGAAAGATGAAACCATCCACATGTGCTCTGGACCACTTTCCAACTGCCTTTGTAAACGCAAACTTTACCATCTTAAGTTCTGTGATCACAACATTAATAAATCATTCTTTCCGAGCTGGTCATGTCCTATGCTCACTAAAAACTGCTAAAATCAAACCACTCCTTAAAAAAACAACTCATTTTGGCTACTTATAGGCCTATCTACAATCTTCCTTTCATTTCTAAGGTATTGGAAAAAGTAGTTGCCATTTACCTTCAGGATAATCTCAAAAATAACAACTATTTTGAAAAAATTCTGTCTAGTTTTTGTGCTGCTCACAGCAGAGAAACGGCTATGGTTAAAGTCACTAATGATCTTCTGATGACCGCTGATGCTGGCTCCCCGTCAATGCTCATCCTTCGTGTGGTGTCTTCTGCTTTTGACACAGTTGATCATGGTATATTCCTTAACCGGTTAAACCATACCATTGGTCTCACGGATGCTGCTTTCTCCTGGTTTCAGTCATATCTCACCGGCAGATCAGAGTACATCAGAGCACATCGGAAGTGCAAGATCTAAATCGTATGAGGTGACCTGTGGTGTTCCCCAGGGGTCAGTCCTTGGACTCATCCTCTTTATATTATATATGCTCCCACTTGGCCAGGTTATTAGTCATTATGGAGTCTCATTCCACTGTTATGCTGATGATGTACAACTGTACATAAAGATTGAGACCGCTCCTTCCTGCTGTTGTCCCATCATCCTCATCAACAGCTTCACCAATCCTCAGTTCATGTTTTGAAGAGATAAACATGTGGATGGCACATAACTTTCTTCAGTTGAACACTGGAAAAAAACTAAGGTGATGCTAATTGATACCTCACACCAAATCCAATTTTCTCCAATAACCAGCATCACACTGTCCGGTCACATTCTGCCTCTATACCCAACAGTTACCAATCTTGGGATTAAAATGGACCCTCGGCTCAACTTTGAAACTCATATAAAACATCTTTGCAAGGTTTCATTTCATCATCTCAGAAAGATTGCCAGACTTGGCCCTACACTTACTGTATCAGTTGCAGAAAAACTGATTCATGCTTTTGTTTCCTCCAGACTGGATTATTGCAATGTACTCTTCATTTGGATCCCAAACAAGACTCTCCAAAGACTTTAGTACATTCAGAACAGTGCTGCTCGAATCCTGATGTGAGTGCTCATGTTTCCGCACATCACCCCTATTCTGCATTCACTCAATTGGCTTCCTGTATCTGTTAGGATATAATATATTGTTTCCCTACTCACCTATCAGTATATGTATGGAAATGCTCCCTCCTACCTTAAAGAACTTCTCACTCCACAAACATCAAGATCCCTCCATAAAAAAAAAACCTCAAACCTCCTCCTTGTTCCCAGCACCATGGGGGATCGAGCTTTTTGCTCCGCCGCACCATGTTTGTGGAATGCCCTCCCTGACCAACTGAGTGGTGTTGACAATTGAGAGTTTTAAAACAGGACTGAAAACATTTGTTTCGAAAAACTTATGATTTATGACTTCTGTTGGTTTTATTTTATTTTAAATGACTTTTATTGTTTTTATGATGGTTTTATTGGTGTTATGTTGTAGAACAGGGGTGTCCAAATTGAGTCCTGGAAGGCCGGATTCCTGCAGAGTTTGGTGATCTTCCTGATCAAACACACCTGATTCAGCTCAGCAGGTAATGAACAGGTTTAATTGTAGTGGCAGAGCAGAGAAATCGCCAAACTCTGCAGGAATCTGGCCTTCCAGGACTGGATTTGGACACCCCTGTTGTAGAACTTTGAGATTTGGTTCAAATGTAAAGTGTGTTGTAAATAAAATTTATTTTTATTATTATATAACCGTGTAAATTTATTCTTCCCTCAAAATAACTCAATATACAGCCATTAATGTCTAAACCACCGGCAACAAAAGTGAGTACACCCCTTAGTGAAAGTTCCTGTAGTGTCTATATTTTGTGTGGCCACCATTATTTTCCAGAACTGCCTTAACTCTCCTGGGCATGGAGTTTACCAGAGCTTCACAGGTTGCCACTGGAATGCTTTTCCACTCCTCCATGATGACATAACGGAGTTGGCGGATATTCAAGACTTTGCGCTCCTCCGCCTTCCACTTGAGGATGCCCCAAAGATGTTATATTGGGTTTAGGTCTGGAGACATGCTTGGCCAGTCCATCACCTTTACCCTCAGCCTCTTCAATAAAGCAGTGGTCGTCTTAGAAGGTCTTTGGGGTCATTATCGTGCTGGAACACTGCCCTGCGACCCAGTTTCCAGAGGGTGGGGATCATGCTCTGCTTCATTATTTTACACTACATATTGGAGTTCATGTGTCCCTCAATGAAATGTAACTCCCCAACACCTGCTGCACTCATGCAGCCCCAGACCATGGCATTCCCACCACCATGCTTGACTGTAGGCATGACACACTTATCTTTGTACTCTTCACCTGATTGCTGCCACACATGCTTGAGACCATCTGAACCAAACAAATTAATCTTGGTCACATCAGGCCATAGGACATGGTTCCAGTAATCCATGTCCTTTGTTGACAAGTCTTCAGCAAACTGTTTGCAGGCTTTCTTGTGTACAGACTTCAGAAGGGGCTTCTTTCTGGGGTGACAGCCATGCAGACCAATTTGATGTAATGTGTGGCGTATGGTCTGAGCACTGACAGGCTGACCCCCCACCTCTTCAATCTCTGCAGCAATGCTGACGGCACTCCTGTGTCTATCTTTTAAAGACAGCATTTGGATGTAACGCTGAGCACATGCACTCAGCTTCTTTGGACGACCAACGCGAGGTCTGTTTTGAACTTTGGCTCGACGTTGTGTCACCGGTTCTAGTAGGTCGCAAAGTTTTCTCGTCCCAGGTGAGTTTTGTCTGGAGCGCAACCAGCAGGTTTCTTCGACTCACGTACACGAGTCGCAATGTAGGT
>BRDA01066807.1:50896-63196 GCA_036984385.1 Crenuchus spilurus | reverse complement strand
CATGACATTTTGGAGGGAAAGTGACAAGCAGTGCTCAATTAGGATATTTAGGGCTGCAGTCTCTTAGGGGTGTACTCACTTATGTTGCTGGTGGTTCAGACATTGATGGCTGTATATTGAGTTATTTTGAGGGAAGAATAAATTTACACTGTTATATAAGCTGCACACAGACTATTTTTCATTGTGTCAAAGTGTCATTTTGTCAGTGTTGTCCCATGAAAAGATATACTTAAATATCTGCAGAAATGTGAGGCGTGTACTCACTTTTGTGATGCACTGTAAATCAACTGAACATTCTGTTTACTTTTATATTCCACAATCTTTTTATTGTACATCATGCCTTTTCCCTGAAAGAGCACTGTGTAATTGGGGGTGAAAGCAGGAGCCAGTTGGGGTGAGAAATCCTTGCCTGTTACACTAATGAGACAAAACAAAGGTCAGAAGCCCTAGCTGAGTGTGCTTGTTCTGCGTTTCATCAGTCACCATTACCTCAGATCAGCATCAATTGTCCTCCAGTACGCCAAGTGCTTCTCCTGTTTTCCTAATTCAACTCCACAGCATTTCCTCTGGTAAATTAGATTAGGTAAGTAATTGGAAAACACAAAGCAGGTGCAATTTAAGGCCTTCATATTATAGAGAAGAGCACACACAGACTATGACTTGGAATTATCTCTATGTCCCAGTGTGTTTTTCGATGTTATATAAGTTTTACGTATATATTACATAAAATATTAGTTGCGTAATACACAGTCATAATAAAAATTTTATGACCACCCCTAATTTAGAATTAACGGCCTAGAACATCAGAGATGCCACATGACGGAGTTTGCTACACATATAAATCAGCGAGCACAACAGTCAGTTGTAGCAGAATGCAAAATGATTGTCATGGGTAAAGGATGCAATTTAACTGATGTACCATCTTGGAAACCGCTAACTTCCTGGCATGTTCTATAGGAAATGTAGAGAAGGTGTACTGAGAATTCACTTTTTTGTACACGAGTATCTCCCAAAGACGCAACAACTGTGCCCCACAGGCCACCAATGCCAGAGGGAAACAACAACTCCAGTGAGCGGTACAGAACAATGAATGTGCCACAGTGAAATTGGGACGAGTACTTCCGGATACCTTTCATAACAGAGCACAGTCTATTCCACTAGGTCTTGCTAGTGTCGTCCAAGCCAAGGGTCGTTATTCCCACTATTAAGTTGGTTGTCAATATTCTGATATGACTGTATCCAATATATATGCCATTTATGGGGAAAGCAATTCACACTATTATGGAATGTATATATTATGCAAGTACAATATTGAGACTTTAGAAGTGTTTAGCCCAGAAACACTTAATTTAATGCATTACACATTGTTTATTTATGGTATGTTGAAAAGCCGAAATCATATTTGCCCATTTGTACACTTCTGATGTTATTTATCAGCCTTATGTTTGGAGTCTAAATTTAGCCTCTGTAGTTTAGCTCATAACCGGCTCCCAGTTCTCCTTAAAAGAAAATGATTAGGGATACAAATAATGGACCACCTGGAGCACATCTGTTTTTTTGTTTTTTTTTTTTTATTTCTGCCACCTCGAGTGAAAGATCTATAATGTTACGTATATGTTACTTTGGTCACTTAAGTTAAATGACTGTTTTGCAAAATGTCATTATGGCCTCTAATGGGTTATAACTGTAAGTGTGAGGCTAATGTTTCTAACAAAGCAGTCATCTAAGTAACCATGTAATTTATGTCAAAATAAGCAAAATCCTCTTTTATCTTGTTTAAACCACATCCAGGTCTTAATTAAGGTCTAGCAAATAAGTCAATGTGGTTTCATACACAGGATGACTTGCTGTGAGCTATGACTTAATAAAATATCACTGCTACAGGCAGCTATGACAACACAGCACACATTTTCATTTCATTTTCTTAGTTCACAGGTAATGTGTTCAAAAATATGAGCCATCTTTGATGTTTTAATTGAGATCTGGATGCAGTTTGAGACTTTGATCATATAATTTGGTGCAAACAGTACAGCTATTTAGGTAAGTTATGATTGTCAGCAACTTCAGTTATAAACTAAATTTGGACTTGTAACATTTCTTGCTTTCTACATTAGAAAGTTGTGCAAGTTTAATTTGTATGTGAACAGTTGTTTTAATCCTGCTCCTGATGGCTAAAAGCACTGAACAGTTTGAAATGTTCTTTGACTGGACTGAGTAACAGAACAGCATAATCACTTACTATAGTTTTAAGCATCAAACTCTTTATTAAACATTCGCTAGCATGGTAAACTAAATACCTATATAAATTACTAAATAAATAATTAGGGTACATACTATGAATGCAAATACCACAAAAAAATAAGGAAAGTAAATTGTCCAATTCCAGAATGTTAGATTATATGATGTAGGCCATGACTCACTTTAAATAATTCGGCCAAATATAGGCCAAACTTTAAATAATTCGACTGCCATTAACAGTTTCAATTCCGTTGCAAGGTTGTGCAGTGTCTCTACACCCTCCATTCAACAGCTTTTCTTTTCACCCACCTTCTCTTGCACATTTATCTTCCATGCAGAACATCACCACTTCTTTTTATCTCTCCTCTCTGTTTTTTCCTCAGCTCTCAATTTGCTCCATTGGAGTTGATCAATTTTTTTATCTGTTTTCTGGCTCCCACAGTTTTTAGCGTGCGGCCTAGGTGTCAAACAGCCAATCAAAGGAGAGGTCATCAAATTATTCATGAGCCCACCATAAAAGGCCCAATAGTTTTTTTTTGTTTTTTTTTCCCACCCAGGAAAAGGCAAAATCATAGGCCAGGGGTGTCCAGACTCAGTCCTGGAGGGCCGGATTCTTGCACAGTTTGGTGGTCTTCCTGCTCAGACACACCTGATTCAGCTCAGCAGGTGATGAGCATGTTTAACTGTAGTGTCAGAGCAGAGAAATCACTAAACTGTGCAGGAATCTGGCCCTCCAGGACTGGAGTTGGGCATGTCTTTCATAGCCTTTTATACAGACATGTAAAACCACATTTGGGCATTTTTCACTTAAACCAATGTCTCATGTTCTATGTAGACTTCTCTTACTTGTGTGAAAACGTTTTAGCGTGTGATTGTGTATGCTGTCTCTTCTCATGATCAGGCTGCTTTGAGTCTGCCGCAGAGGCCGTTCCTGCACTGTTCCACACTCATCCCAGCTCTGTGCTTCTCTCTGAGACTGCTCATGTGGGCGTGCAGGCTGAAGGACTCATGGTGCTCTATGCCTTGGATGCTCTTCATCTCTCTGACGTCTCATCACATCCGGGATGGAGTGCGGCACGGTCTGTGGGTCTGTCCGTTTGGCAACACGGCACCCATCTCCTACTGGCTGTATGTCACCATCACTGCCACTCTACCACACCTCTGCTCTGTGCTCATGTATCTCACTGGCACCAGAGACATGATCTCCACCAAACACGGTGTCGCCATCGATGTCTGAGGGAGCATTTGAACATACGCAGGCTTGTACACTGTATTTTTGTGCATTTCTTGTTTTGATTATTTCCAAGGAAACTCCAGCACTGGAATAGTTTGTGCCTGCAGACACTAGTGTGACTTTTCAGCAATGCCTCACTTCCATTCTTCCCTTACTTATAATTTGTTCACATTGTTTATGGCCATTGTAAAGGAGAATTCCACAAATGTTTCAAAAGTTCTGCATAATTAAATTTGAGATGTGAACACAATCATTCAGAGTAGGTTTGGTGTGACATGGTTCAGTCAATCAAAATCAATCAAATCCTATTTATGAAATACTTTTTACAATTAGTGTTGTCACATTGTAGAGCAGTGTAACACGTTTCTTTCCTTCCTACAGTGCGTACTCCACAAAATGCCTAGTGAACCTACACAAGTTATGATACTGAAGATGGTAACATTGTGCTAAATTAAGAACACAGTGTTTTCTTTGGAGACTTTGATTCCATTTTGCTAGTTGGGACACTTTCTAAAAATGGAATAAAATTAGAAATCTGATTTAATTCTTTTGAACCTTTAACAGATACAAGGATAAATATTTGAATTGTTTTCAGTGACAAAATTAGTTTTGTTATATATGAATTTTTTTTTGTTAATGGATCCCAGTGACACCAAAATGCCAACAAAACTTTGGGACAGAGACGGGTTTAGCACTGGGTCACATTACCTTTTATCTTAATTATACTTAATCTTTTGGGAATTATTGATGCAAATTGTTGCTGTTTCACACACGGAACGTTCATGGTGTAAATAAGACCCGAGCTGCTCAGCAGTCTGTCTGTAGTCTGATTCTTCACTTTATAATACGCCATATATTATACCAATGTTTTAAGAGACAGATCTGGACTACAGAAGGGTCAATCACATACCCAAACACACACACACACACACACACAGTGTTTAAGAAATCCCACTCATGCAGACCTGCCGTTGTCCAGCTGAGGTCCTGGGACAATGCGTCATCTTGACAGCATAATATGTCTCTAAAATACCAATATAGGCCTCTGCATCAATAGGACCTTCACATGCATGCAGATCAGCCATGCCATAGGCACTATCACAGATGCTGTTTGTTTTGGTGGGTGGATTACAGATTTTGGAACGTGTCCCAACTTTTCTCAAAATGAGGTTTGTATTTTCCAAATTGATTTGAAACCAAAACCCAATTTCAGAACCATCATGCCACATATTCATACTGCCTCTGTGCAGCATTAAATGCTTCATATGTCTACTTTATATCCCCACTATTTTGAACAGTTTGTATGTGTCTAGAGTGGCACATTTCACATGAAACCATTCTGACTTAATGATTTAATTATGCAGAAATGTACAAATATCAGTGAACATCCTCTCTCACTAGCTAGTCAGGTTTGCTATCAGGTTTAATGAACATCCCATGTTGGACTTGTGAATTTAAACTATTTAGAATTGTATGAGAGACAGAAGAGACTGTTGCCCTCCTTCTTTGCCTTGTCATTTTGAGCCTTCTCATGCATTTTACACTTAAACACTTTGTACAGGTTTTTTCCTTTTTCAAATGAGGCTATATTTACCAGATGATGCATTTCAAGCACTGGACAACCGAGTGAAATGAGTCATCAAGCCATGTAGGCAGCCTGAGCTGCAGGTCCAATCTCACCAAAACCCAGATACACTGTACTAGATATCAGCGTGGAATTCTGCTATTGGTTACCAGAGAGGCATCAATACCCACTGGCAGCTTGGCTGCGTTAGCATGGCAACATGCCAAATATTTTATGCAGGAGTGCTCAGGGCATTCAACTTGAATAATTTAACAGACCTGTGAGTCACAGCTAAGAGGATTTGTTTCAGCAAGTACTAGTGCATCTCCAAAAATGAGAATATTGTGGAAAAGTTCATTTGTGTTTAATTTAAAAAGGCAAACTCCTATTTTATATTAAGTGAAAATGTTCAAGCCTTTTTTGTTTTAATGTTACATTTAATGTTGCTGTTTGACTCAAACTGTTTACTCAAACTCAAAATGAAATGTTCTGATCATTTGAGTAAGCCATACTGATGAACAGTAAAAAAGGCTCAAAGTGTGACTTTGTGTAAGGAATATAAAACCTTTTTGAATTACATTATGAACACAAATGAACTTTTTCATATTCTAAGTCTTTATGTAGTATAAACTCAATTTGTCAGTATAATTATTAGTAATAGTGCACATTTTTAAAAACATTTAGCATCTGTGTTGGTTTGAATTTGAAATGGAAACGATGATTGAAGATTAAGGTGCAGGACCGCCGCTTGAGTTTGGGGGTATTTATTTATATTGAGTGAACCTTAGGGAATTCACATCTATATGTAAATCCCACGTTTCAGAGGACCAGAATTAATTGGACAGATAATCTTGTATAACGTCCTGTTTGGTACTTGTGGGCCTGAGGAGACATTATTGTTTTTTGTTTTCAGTGATTGAATTGCTGCTTGATGGCATTCGCTGAGCATGGGTAATTGACTTGGACAATGAAGAACATTATACATTTTGGCCCTGAATGCTCCGTAATTGGTCTAGAAGTATGTGTCGGTGAATACTCAGGCATTTGATTGGATCTGAGATGTGTAGAAGCTTTTATACACTTCAGAAATAACCCAGTGATATCAGCATATAAAGTCATGATATACAATATCTCAAAATTATTTAAAAAATAACATTCAAAAGTTTGAATACCTTTTTTAAATACTTGGTATCTTTGTGGAAAAGCTTTTCATTGATGAAAGCTACTCATCTGGGTTTGTCCTTACAAAGTGAAGTGGGTGCGCACAGGGTGGGGCTTAGGAAATATGCACATACCAGTAGTGATAATTAATGGGTTGCTTTATTAAAAGGGGCGGGGCAATGTTCTGGAAAGTTCAGCAAAATCCCTAAAATCTTAAATACAGTGACGGGTCATTAGTTTCAAGCCTATTGTGATGTGAAGCACTTCATGGACCTGGCTGTTAACTTGAGTTTAGACTTGGAAGATTCTTTGTAGAACACTTTTCACTGTCTGTCATTCTGGGACGTGTACATGTTGGTCCGTCCAGGCCATCAAAACAGATGTTTTTTTTAATGTACGATAAGTGAAACTATCCTGGCTTTTCTGTGCTTGAGGTTTATCAGTGGTTTCCATCTCGTGGTTATTCTGGTCTGGCATTACAGTGTGATTTTACAGCCCTATGATGGCTTATTTCACCATCACAGACACTCGTGTTGAGGCTCCAGATGCAGTTTCCATTGCTGTTTCATCTGATGTGGACACGTATATGCTGATGAGCCAAAACATTAAAACTGACGGGTGTATGGCTAAGCAACCACGTACTCTCAGAACACAAAGCACTACATGTTCTTGCACATTCCTCCTGTAACCAGCTTTAAACATTTCTATGATTTGTGCTACAGTAGTCCTAATTGTTGAGCACCCATCACGGCCAGGATGGCACGGTGGCTTGGTGATTAGCACGTTTGCGTCTCAGGCCTGGAGTCTTGGGTTTGGTGTCCCCATCAGAGTGGAGTTTCAACCCACTGGCCAAAAACATGGCCAGGTGATTATGGGATTGAATTTACTTGGATTTAGCCTCAGTTGCTAATTTGGCGTTAAACTATAATAAACGTGTTGTGGCCAGTTGGTGCTTTTGTCAGTAGGTGCTCACCACCGCTGATCAGAAGCGCCCTGCCATTTTGGAGATACACCAACCCCGTTATGAAGCCATCACAATCAGTTACAGAAGAACCATGTAAGACCATGTGCTTTGTGTTCTGAGACTATGGGGGTTGTGTATCCACTGGTTGGTAACGTAGTGTTATGATATTAACGTTGTGGCTCTTCACTGTATGTTCAGATTTGGTTATCAGGCCATGAATGTGAAATCGTCACTGTCCACTTATAGTCAACACTGATTGTCACCTTGTTTTTAGTTACATTGATTAATTGAAGATATGTGTACTCTTTGTAGTTAGACTGTTATCTGCGTAAACGGACACACTTAGGAGAGTTTCTGTTCATATAAGTAGGAAGTTTAAGGTAGTTTAAATCTAGAATAAACGATAGTATAAAGATTAGTCAATCAACATTAAAATGTTGTCTCATCAGGGTCTCAGTCACACACCAGCAGAACTCTGCATCACTGTAAATAATGTCCAACCATCTACATTATATCTCTTCACAACTGAATTGATGATCTACCCGCGTTTAACAAACAGCTTTTGCACTTTGATACACGGTGGCATATGTTTTAAGTTAGAATTTGTTCTAGTTCAGATAAAGCAAATGAGGAAACATTTCGATCATGTTGTGGACACTGTGTACATTAAATCATGGAAGATCGTTCTTCATCTGCGTCCTTTAGAACCGAGGACTCAGAATCAGATCCTCTGAATGAGAATGGAAATACTAAAGGGAGTAAGCCAAAACATTTATTCATATTATTTTTTGTCAACAGGGGGCACCAGTGGCCCACAGATGAACTATCCCACCACCCCTCTTTTTCTTTTTTAATGGTTATTTTTCTGTTTATGGTTACTGTGTAATTACCAATGTATAAATGTACAGACTGTGTTGCCTTTTGCACATTTTAATTTATTAATTTTGTTAATGTTAATATGTCATCAAAAGGTTGTTACTTTTGTCACTGTCAAAGCAAGTCGCTGGTAATTCTCTGGAGATTCTCACTAAACTCTTTTGAGATGGATATTGCATGTGCTTCATTCATTTTCTCAGACTTATTCTGGAATTTTCTCTCAGTCTTTAGCTTGAATCTTGGGACACATGAGTCTCCACCACCACCAATGGTCAACATCCACTGGGATGATGTGATTGCAGCCAGTCTACACCAGAACTCTCACTACACATTAGCTATTAGAGAGGTGAGGAGAGGTTAAGATGGAGATGATTAGGAGTTTAGCCAGAACATCAAGCTAACACCTCTGCTCTTGTAGCGGAAATGACCAGAGATCTTTATCTGACCTCGGAGAATTGGGAGCTCAGTTTTTCACCATTTATACAGTACAGTGTGCCCTTCACACCACTTCCAGCAGACACAAGTATCGTCCAAGTGCTAACCAGACCCAGACCTGCTTAGCTTCAGTGGATTTGTATGTTATGTAGTGCAGGTTCTGGATGTTGGCTGTTAGTATTGTGATGTCATTATGTGCACAGCCACAGCACTACGCTTGTCTTCATTAACTCGGTCACCTGTTACATCACCAAACTGGCACCAGTAGCTCTTTGTGTAGGGCTGAGAGAGGCTGCACCTCATTTAAAGCTGATTTGAGCTGCTGATGTTGCTTCTTTAACTATGTCTTTATTCATTCAGCCCCCTAAACGCCAGACAGGGGCTTGCAAATCAGTCCTCAGCTACAGCTTTGAAGCCAGTACCACAGTCCTAAGAGAGCCATGAGTTAGTCTCATACTGTCTCAGAGAAAAGGCCCTGGACTGGGTCAGTACTTTTCCTACATTAGGGTGGAACCTGAAAGGTCTGTCCTCAGTATGTTTAGTTAGAGAACATAACTGTCAGATTGTGTTGTATAAGAAGTTATATTGACTCTGTTCACTCCGTCCTGCCTCCAGACTTTTACTGTTTAAAACAGGTTCAGTTAAAAATACAAACACGTCAGTGTGAGGTCCAGCAAAGTACAAACAATGTTAAGGTCTGTCATGGTCCTTAAGGTCCTAATGGTATGAAATGTACCCATTTGAAGGAATGATTTTCTCCAGTGACTGTAATGATATTGACATCTGTTGGCCTGGATTGAATATTTTGTATTGAACCTGTGTCCATGTGGGGGACGTACTCTATAGACCATAAACTGGTTCCTTCAGGAACTTCAGGTTGATTGTTTATAGACATTAAGTATCATGTATATTCATGTTCAAATTAGATGACTTTTTTTTTTTAAGATTTAACTTTTTGAAACACGCACTACACTGTGAACAAGTACCCAAAGTGGTGGGCAGCCCTATCCAATGGCTCGGGGAGCAGTTGGGAGCTGAAGCAACTTGTGGAAGTCTTAACTTTTAAATTCTGATCTTGGAGCATCTTACAGTGCGTATAGCTCAGTCACAAGCTGCTTTAGTCGCAGAATATAAAGAGCTGTACAAACTAAGATGCTGTAAGAACAGAATCTAAAAGTTAAAAGTACTACAAGCTGCTTTAGGAGCAGAGTAGTGCCATGAGAATTGAATAAAAGTGAGCTGTATATAAATGGCCGAAGATTAAAAGATGCTCTGAGAGCAGGATGTGAATGAAGTTGTGGAAACTGAAGCTTGCTAACTAACATTAAGGTGTCATGAGATTAGAGGCTCTGATTCCAGTATTTCATGCATTTGCTAATCTCCATCTATGGCTAGACTAGTTAGGTTAGCTAGCTAGCACGTTTTGGCTCATTTCAAGGTAATAAGCAGATAGTTAGCTATCTACATTGCTAGCTAGCTCGCTAACCTGAGCAACTTTGGAAGCGCAGGATGTGGTGCAGTTTAAAATATGGGAGGATAAATATGTGAGCTTGCTGTACAGCTTCACGCAACTATTTTACAGTCAGGGCTAACTGTCCTGCTTGTTTGGTGCCAGATTATCATGACCCCTCCCCTCTGTGTTCTGATTGGTCGCCTCACAGAACCAGTTGTATGCAATACTGCCTTTAGAGGATATTTAAATAAAACTGAGCAGGCAGGAGAGAGATTTACATTATTGAGTTCATGTGCGTGCAAAAAATCTTGCACACTAAGAATTGTGGCACAAATATAACGCCATAGAGTAGTCTCCCAACAGGGGATGCATCTTACGGCAGGGGTGTTGAATTCGGCACAACACTGGATTATGCTATTTGTAATTTCATTGATGAGGTGCATTTGTGGTTGAATTAATTGATAAAGTAGGTTTGTGTGTAGTTTCACTGATGAGTGGGATTCTGCCCCCCCCCTGGTTTTCTATTCTAGATGCTCAGTTATATTAGTTTAGACTTATTCAAGTATCACTAAAGGATTACAATCAGAAATCAATCCTTAATATAATTTCTCCCAAAAATGTTGTGTATTTGTTTTATCATGTCTGTTCTGGTTTATTTGAAGCAAAATATTTCACTGGCAACTTAAAATAGGCGGAAATGGACAACTCACAGAATGATGCTTTCATATGACTTCATCCTTTTGTAATTCCTCTTGAGTAATGAATCTCTGACTGTAAGGAATAGATGCTGGGCCCTGAAGAGTATAAACAGACCACAGTGTTAAATTAAGCAAGTACTAAATGTGCAGAAGTTTGTTCTCTGTATGTTTAACTTCTGTTCACTTAGAAAATCAATAAAACATGGCATTTAACCAGGGCTGCAGTCATTTTAGTATAAGAATGTATGATTAACAGCACTTTTATCAAAGAAATATAAATATATTCTCAAACAGTGTGAGCTGAAACTCTTCACATGTTGAAACATTACATTAAGTATTAATGAATGCAAAACTAAGTTACAGAACAGTGCTGAAGCTTCCCAAATTAGATGCCTAAACATGAGGAAGCTGGCTCTTGAACTTTTCCCTAGATACAGTACAGCATGACCTTGGAAGTTATTTCCTTGTCAAATGTTTTGGCACTGCTCTACACTTCCTCTCTTAGGGACAGGAAAGCAGGTCCCTGTTTGAGGAAAAACTGACCAGTTAGCACAGCGACTGTCAGTGATGTGGAGGTAATTAATTGTTTTGGCTTTAGACACCTGGAGGGATATGACTCCCCCCAGCATTGAGCTGTGGAGCAGAGGAACTGTTCCCTGGAGTCATGGAAATTCTCTGCATCAGTAATCCTCTCCTGGCTAAATACATTCAAATCCTCACAGCAATGTTCTAATAGCTAGTGCACACCAGGTGTCAAGCTACAAATGTAGGTCATACCACAATCATAAAAGAGCCACATTTGGTTCAATAAATAACTTTTTGTAGTCTTAAGAAAAAAAAAACCTTTTAACATTATTCAGTATCTGCATTTTATTTACAAAGGTCTTTAGAAATCTTTATCTTTTGTGAATGTGCATCATTGCATCTCCAAAAACTAGAATATTGTTAAAATGTTTGTTTATAATTTAATTCATGAAGTTCTGGTGCCATATTTTATATTAATTGCATGTAAGTCACATATTTCAAGCAATATTTTTTTTATAATATATTTTAATAATTTTAATAATTTTATTTTTTATATTTTATAAAATATTTCACTATTTTTTTGTTAGAATGTTGCATCTGTTTGATTCAGGATTTCAGTATTTCACTTCACATGTATTGAATATAAAATGTTACTTTGTTTTTCAATTATAAACACAAATAAAATTAATATTAAAATATTTGAGATGCACTACATAACATTTTTAAAAGTAATATTTTTGTTAGAAGCAAAAATACAGTACAAATTATAAGTATGAATTAAATCTTCATATTACTTATTTTAACCGTTTACTCATCCATCCATTATCCCAGCCACTTAATCCTTATCAGGGTCATCAGGGTTAGTCCCCTACCCCCTCACTGGGCACAGGGCATGGCATTACACTATCACAACTAAGCCCAGGACAGGGCACCAATTTATTGCTGGGTACTCACATGCATGTGCCATCCACCTGACCTCCATGTTTTTGGACTGTGGGAGGAAACCGGAGACCCCGGAGGAAACCCACGCAGACACGGGGAGAACATGGAAACTCCGCTCTACGGTGGCCCTGAAGTGCAAACCACAACAACATTAACAAAGCGCTATTACAAATCACAAAACGCAAAAAACATTAACGAAGCGCTATTACA
>BRDA01066807.1:33757-50886 GCA_036984385.1 Crenuchus spilurus | reverse complement strand
AATTATAAACACAAATAAAATTAATATTAAAATATTTGAGATGCACTACATAACATTTTTAAAAGTAATATTTTTGTTAGAAGCAAAAATACAGTACAAATTATAAGTATGAATTAAATCTTCATATTACTTATTTTAACCGTTTACTCATCCATCCATTATCCCAGCCACTTAATCCTTATCAGGGTCATCAGGGTTAGTCCCCTACCCCCTCACTGGGCACAGGGCATGGCATTACACTATCACAACTAAGCCCAGGACAGGGCACCAATTTATTGCTGGGTACTCACATGCATGTGCCATCCACCTGACCTCCATGTTTTTGGACTGTGGGAGGAAACCGGAGACCCCGGAGGAAACCCACGCAGACACGGGGAGAACATGGAAACTCCGCTCAGATGGGGACTCGAACCCAAGACCTCAGCGCTGAGAGGTGAACATGCTAACCACCAAACCACCCGTTTAGAAATGTTTAGCGTAATTTTAACGTAATGGTTCAATCAGAAATCATACTTTGAAATAAGACACTAGTCTGTGAAACTAGATCTGGATTCAGATGTTTGGTGATGACTTTGACTGGACTATTTAGGTGACTACGGAGAGATGGTGTTTGACTCACAGCTCCAGTTCTAAATATCAACTGCTTGAGAACATTTGAGGTCAGTGGAAAATTGTGCAAAGTTAATTATTCCTTTGGTTACAAATAAATGTTTTAGTATCTGAACTCAGAAACTCATGATAACCAAAAATGTGATAAAATAACTTTTATTTCACAAGAATATAAACAGAAGAGTAATAAAACAGCTTATGTTGTACACAAAAGCAAAATATACTGTACATACATTTATCATGGACTTCTTTGTATTCTCCACCCCATTTAACAGACAACAGTAGCCCAACGTTTACCAACAAAACACACACATAAGGCAGTTGCATCCAATTTTGCTTTTAAACAAGGAATTGACTGACAACACTGGGGCAGAAAGCATGGCATTTTTATGAAAGATAAATCTGGAAATTGGTTTTATATCCTGTAGTTCATGATCTGCTGTTACTGGTGTTATTTTTTAAAGCACCTCTTTTACGATGAGCTCAGTTAGACTTAAACTGGACCTCTCTAAACAAAAATGTCAAATTGTAAGGAGTGATCATGTGCAAGCCAACAGATCATGTTTACAAAAGCCTTGGGCATGAACAGATTTTTGTAGATGCAATTTTAGCATCATTATCAGTATTTAGAGAATAAAAGGTTATTTAAGCCTGTCGTATAAATACTGCGATTTATTTCAAACCAGGCTTAGGCACATTAAATCAAGTGTGCACAATCTGAGCATGTTGTCCTTTGCCAGTCTACATATTTATAGTTTATAATTGCAAAAAGTAGTCAGCCAAGTAATGTCTGGAATTCAATTTTTGCTTTTTTAGTTAGTGCTTGAGCCGCAATGCTAAACAATGGAACTAAATAGTCAACTAGAATAACTCAATCTTTTCCATAAAGAATACATGCACAAAATATCTCAAACCACATCCAGATCTTAATTAAGGTCTCAGACTAGTTGATGTGGTTTACATACATACTGTGAGCATGAAAAATGATACAATTTCTAAATATACCTGCAGTGGCACATCAAGTCTGTGACACCTTAAAAGAGATGTGGATGTGGTTTGAGAAGGTTGGAAGTTTTGGTGATGCATTACACGACAGTTGTAGTGTTTTGTTAAGAAAGAAGCAAAATGTGAACTTCACATCTTGGCTGACCAAAAAAAAAAATGGCTGACGCATTTTTAATAAACCAACAGACACTGTATCACAGTACTTAATGACACCTGACTCCAGCATCAAAACTATAAACAAATAGTTCCAAAACGCTAAGTTTAACAGAAACGCTGTTTAGCGCGATGCCAATCACTCCATTCAGCGTTAACCACATTAGCATATTTGGTCGTGATTTGCTTAAAGACGCATACAAACAATGTGATTTTTCAAAATGTTCTTGGCAGGAGAGGAATGCACATAAAATAGGCACTTTTTTACAGTACTGAAGACTAAACAAAAGTGTAATATTTTGTTCAGTCATAAACATTCTCTGCCCTGGCAAAGAAGTAGTTTCGTAATACTTTAAAAGGAATTAAAACAATAACAACAACAACAAAAACAAAGGTTGTCATCGACTGGTCTTCTTTCAAAGCACTAAAACTGAACAGTTTTCTGTAACCGGCTGGGATGAAAGCAGCCTCAAAGATGAAATTAAAAGTAAAAGGCATGCAAAATCCTTTCTGAGTAACTGTTCTGAGTAATAAAGAAGGGAATGCCTGTGCACTGTGGCAGCAAGGGTAAGCACTTCAAACCTCAATTTAAGCGACAGGTCAGCTTTCCTGCCAATTGTAGACATTTTTCAAACTTAAAAATCCTTGACTTCAAATTTAACAGCAAATTGATAAAAAAAACAAGCTCTAAGCAGTGCACTATGATATTAATACAGTACAAAACAAAGACCATTCAGTGTCAGGCTATTTTAGTTTTGTCAGCGCAACATAGTCTACCAGAGCATTCAACCAATGGGGGGTTGAGAAGTAGCTTTAAGAGCTAATACAAAAGGGTCAGATTACAATGCCTGGATGTATGGATGGATGATTTACATACAACATAATTGCTGATTCAGTTAATACAATGTCACCATATGTCTGTATCTTTATACAGAGAACAGTATATGTGTGCTTATTGATTTAGGATACATAATCAAAAATAAAATTTAATAAAAATAAAAAAATACAAACAAGCAACAAAGAACGCACACATGCACTGTTTAAGCTTTATGTCACTGGGAACTATTTTATAGAGACCTTTGTACAATAAAGATAAATCTATATAAAACTGTGAAGATAAGCTTTAACTGAAAATTCAATATTATGAATGCATTAGCTTTGAAATAGATATCAGAAGTTCTTTCTAGTCTTGGAATTTAAAGACCCAATCAGGAATTGTGAGTTTTAGACCTTATAAGATTGGGATTTGGGTCATGCAGAATAATGCAGTTCGAGGGGAGTAACTGCAGCTGGTATGGTTTTGTTTATGTCATTTGATGATGATGAATGGAAAACCACTCACTTTCACTATGTAACTGGCACTATAATAATGGACAAGCCCGTGTTGGCTGGTATTAAACAAAGTGAGCAATACTTTCCGTTGGCTAATACTCTGCATAGTCAATGCAAATCAGCCTCCACTTGTATCTTTTTCCACTGCAATCACACGATTCTGCATGTGAGACTGATGATGGTGAAATGACGAATACAGTGATCAGATGATCTAAAATGTACAGTATGGTTTGCTGACCCACTAAAGAAAACAATAAGTACATTTGCCACACTCGCTGTTACTAAACTCAGTGCTTGTACTGCTATGGCAAGTCCTGAGTGGGGCTTTAACTCCATCTTTCACGTAAGACCAAGTAATTACATTCACTTTCTAATGCTCTGAATGCCTACACTAAAATCTCAATGACCACTAAGAAAGGCATTCTGCCAGAGCATCAATTTCTGTTTTTTTTTCTTTTATTTTGGTGTGTTGAATGCCAACTTCCTGTAATGCAGGCCTACAAGCTAATTATTGTTGGTCTAGACAGACTCCAAAATAAGTGATGATACATTTTACTGCTGAGGTCATTAAGTTTTAAAGGCAATTTGTGGCTGAAAAGAAATGATAATTTGCAGATGTGTCCACCTGGAGTGTGATGTGAAGCCTTTAAAAGGTCAAAGAAAGCCATGAAGTCAACATCACAACATGAACAGAAGGAAAAAAAAACTCCTGAAAATGTTCAGCTTCCATCACTGAAGTGTCCAGATGGCCGGACATTTTTTTTCTTCTTTTTCTCGTCCATGTTTAGCAGCCATATTCAGATTGGGGGGAGAGGAGGGGGGTTTAAAGTAACTGTTCATCAAGTCCCTTACATTGCATTGAAACTTACAGAATGCCAACTTTATCCATAATGCCCAATACGTGGCCCACAGCTGACTGGCAGCCATACTTCTTTTTTCACAGCATTCCAAGTGTCACCACAGCCAAATGGCACAAGTCTGCATGGAAAAGCTGAAGCGATGGACAATTGAAAAAACATGTTCAGTTCAAAATATGCTGGTTTCGTGGTCCAAAGCTTGCAGATCTGCTTTGTGAAAGAAAGAAAGCCATGAACTCTGAGTTCTGTTAATCTGTGCTACATGCAGAGTTTGAAGGGTTCACAGTTCACGGGACTCAAAACTCCACTGAAAGGAGCTGATCCCCTAAGCAGCAACAGGAGAGAGCTGGAATTGTGGGTATTGTAGTCTGTTCCTGTTCCTGCTGCAGTGGCAGTGGTGATGATTCCCTATGATGAAGCCCTATGAGGGCTGAATGAGGACAAGGCCAACCTGAAAATCAGAGAGGGAGGGAGGGAGGGAGAGGAGAGAGTATTAAAAGGAAAATCGAGAATGGAATATGCACATGTGTGCAAGAGAGAGAGAGAAAATGAGCGAGTGTGAAGAGAGGTAAAGGAAATTAGGGCTATGATTCAAATGTTATAATTATTTCAGTGTATAAGAGTTGCAAGCTAATTACAGGGTGCTACATTAATACAGAGCAGATATTATACACAGTGTTTGAAGCATTCTCCAGCACTACACTGAGACACATTTAGAACTACACATTGGTGAAAGATTAGTTAAGTGAGTGCTAGATGTTCTCCCTATATGGTCACTTCAAGAGTGAGCTGCAGTTTACATCACCGTTCATCCAGCCAACACACTTTTCACTGTAAAAACATTTCATTTTGGTCATATGAGCATTATTCCCTGAACTCTAAAGTAGGGTTTTTGGAATGTTTTCCTGCATTTGGAAGGAATACCACCCACAACAAAAAACCCTAAAACGAATATTCACAACCTCAGACATGAAACACTGTTTAATAACTAACACAGGGACATTTACTCAAGGTCATTAGAAAGTTCCATTTGAGGGACTGAGAGTGCTTGTTCCTCATATGTACACAAGCATCACTTACATAAAATTCATAAAAGTTTAACAAATGTCAGGCCGGGCTGGGATGATGCATAAAAAGGCACCACAACGTCACCTGTAATCAGCTACAGAAATGTCTGAGTAGAGGCAGAGAGGGCCTGGTGTGACTCACTTTAGATTGGCAAGGACTTCATCTTTACCATGGAGGTCAGTTCCTGTTTTGTCACATTGTCCCGCCTCCTGTTCCTAACCCTGCAAATATAAACAGTGAGAAATGGATTAGGATTATCTTGAAGAAGCACAGACATTCCGAATATTTCATTTGAATTAAGCAGGCACCACTACTAGGCTTTTATCTTGCATTCGGATCTGCTTAGTTTAATCTGGCTAGCAATGCACAGCCTGTCCTGCATAATTGAACAGATTTTTTAAGGCCAGACAATAAAAGTGGAGCTGAACAATAAACTATGTAGAGCCAAAATACTTTACATGGGAAAAATAAAAAGCCCTATTTGGACTGGATTAGCACTGCTATTTGCTGTATTTGGTCCACAAAAGACGCTCCCCAGATATTATATAACACATTGTGAATCAGGAAATGAAAAATTGATACTTTCGAAGAGCCACTGAACCCTTTACCTGGTCGGGGTGGTTAAACTTCAACTGCATACACCCTGGGATGTGGTAACACGTGTACCACCTCTTAACAGCCTTTTGTATGTGAACCAGTTCACTGTATACTGCAAAGATGATTCATGTCTACACTGGTGAACTACTCACCATAAAATAACTGTAATGGTGGACACCACAGCCACCATTACTGCTGCAAACAGGCCGAGAGTAATCAACAAGCCCAGACTTCCGTTTTCATCAAACGACATGTCTAGACAGAAACAAAACAACAGAGATCAAATATTATTTCTACCTTCAATAGCGGTACTAGAAACAGACATTCTAGAACTAACAATGACCAGAAATTGATTCATTCTTTTATTCCCAATTTTATCAACAAACTTTGCTTGATGGAAAAAAAAAATGCTGATATTAACATTTCTCCACCATTCTAAGCATAAATGTTCTCTTCTTGCTTCATTGAAAGACACAGATAGCTTTGCCTTGCATAAATTTACAGATATTTGTATGGTCGAGCTACTCCAAGTCTGCAGGCTGGAGATAGTGTACAGTTTTCAGCTTTTAATTATTCCCTTGGGCAGGACAAATTCTAGCACATTATACAGTCTTGTGCAATTAATGATTTATTTCACTTAGAAAAATCATATAAATGTAACTTGCAAAAGTTTAAATACCCCCCCCCCTTATGTAAAATTCAGCTAATGAACAGAAATTGTGCTGTTTGAGGTAAATGTTTAAGTCTGTTCTCTGTAGAGACTGTTAACAGTCTGATTTTCATTTAAATCAAGAAAAGATTTAAACTAAGATGCACAAACCTTTGCTTAAGGCTGTTTGCATGACTGCTCCAAAAATCTAACTTACAGAAATAAAAACACACAAAACGACTGTCACTGTGTCGCTGCCAACAAACTCAAAATGCTAATTTCTGCAGATTATGTTGAGATAGTTATATTCTAATGATAACAGCTGGAGTGGGCCTGTGTATGCTAGCTGCAACACATTAAACACATTTAAGTCAGGGAAAAGCTGGAAACAGTTAGCTAATTAAAGCTGAGTGAGTCATACTGGCGCCGGCCACATGGTCTACATTTATGGAAGCTGATCTACACTGTGATTGGTGGACGCTGTAGAGTAGGGAGAAAGCCCAGCCTCCACAGACCAAAGGCCAGACCATCTGGATAAAGTTGAAAAAAGTGTCTATCTGGACGAGATCTCAAAGACATCTAACAACGCGTGTTCGATCTGAACTTGAGTAGTGCTCTCTTCCACTGCCAAAACCTCAATGCTTTCATCGGGGGAAAGAGAGCTCAGTCCAGCAGAGAAGAAGTAAGTACAGGTTTCAGTTTTTATCTTAAAATTCTTGGCAATTCCTGATATAATAATCAGGCCTGTGATAACTTACCTGGAGACTTTTCCGTAGCCCTCACTGGAAATGTGGAAGGGAAGATTGGGCCGTTATAAATTACTTCTGTGGATTCTTCAACACTGGCAAAATTTTCTGAAATAGCAAAAGCAGAATAGTGGATAAAAAGTACAAACCAAAGGACAGTGCATAGCTTTAAACAAGAGTAGCTGCCATCTTGAAGCCTGAAATTTGTCTGACTTTTGCCCATTTTTATATAGATAATACTAGGGGTCATAAACCACATAAGCAAATATACTTGCAATTAGTAAACGACTACATGGGGTCAGAGGCAAGACTGTAAAGAGTTAAGCATGTAGATATAAACGTAAAGGCTTTGCTAACAACATTAGCCTCATAGCTCCAGGGCAAAACTAAAAGGTGCAAACTTTGACCACTAAACATGACCAGACTACATTTGAGATAAGATGAAAACTGTGTATGATGTAGATTTTTTTACATTTCTACAATTACAAACCTACTGGAAAGATACCAATACAGCACACTAAATAAGTTAATAATTAAAATTTTTAAAAGCCAGCCAGGTTTAATTTGCAAAAGTGAACTGCAGTAGCTTACAAATGACATCTGCCTTGAGTCTATGTGCAACTTTCAGAAATGTTACTTATTCTGAGAAATGACTTTATCTCATACTGAAATTTCCCAAGATTACCAAAAGAGGGCGCCACACTGAATTAAAGGCCAACAGCATTAGATAAACCCTGGATTACATGCAAGAAGAACCACACTGAACTGCACGCTTTGAGTGTCTAAAAAAATGCTAATTGTGGGTGTCGATCAGTGTTGGGTAACCAAGTAATGAAGATTGTATGTGGAGTGAAAGAAATATTCCGTTTTTTCACTGTGGATTTTGTGTAAGGCTCACCAATCCAAGGTTGGGCCTGTATCACCTGACTCCACTCGCTCCACTGGCTGTGGTTAATGAAAGCGTCCTGAGCTCGGACACGGATGTGGTGCAGGTGGCCCACCAGAGCATCCTTGATCATCGCGCTTGTGTTCTCCGTCTCCAGCTGGACACAAAACAAACACACATACACACTGAACAAAGATGGGCAAGGTTCCTCTATTGTTCCTGGCAAGTTCTTGAATTATAATAAAAGTCCTAGTTCACCATATTTGAGACATGCCTAGGGCATTACAGTATGCTATAAAGTGAATAATAAGGACTTTTTCAATCTGAAATTTGTGTTTTCAAAATAGTTCAGTCTGAGCTTTATATGTACACCCAGCACAGAAAAATGTGGTCTGTGATACACTACATGGGTTTGAAAATGTATACGCCAGGGAACCGCTCACATTACAAGACTTCAGTACTGAATGTTTGGCTTGGCACATGTGCACCATCCAGTTCCAACATCCAAACTTGTGTGCAACAACATGATATCTTTCTTGTGGTTCAATCGCAATTTTGTATGATATGTCACTTTATTTCACAGCACTTCAATCTTCAGGATGCCAGAAAAAAACCATTATGATGTCTGGATAATTGTGTACACTTGAGACAAGTTCTGCACTGCCAGCTATTTAGCAGCTTTTATCTGCTCACATTGCGAGGCTTCAGGTGTGATACACACCACAGACATAACACATGGAGGCAGGCAAACCCCTGACTGGGGTTTATCCAAAAGACTGGAGCTGTGGATAAGTGGAGCAGTGTTCTGTAGAATGATGGAGCTACCATCCAGTACATTTGAGTGGAATTTATGATCCATCCACTATCTGACCTCACCAAAGCTGTCATGACTGAATTACAATCAAATCCTCACAGCAAGAGTAGAAAACGACCCTGCTCATTCAGTGGTTCTTCTGAAGTCAAGGTCATTAATGGATTAGCACAGTGCTGCAATAACAACCTCTGATCTTATGGCAAGACTTTCCACTGGATTTACACAACATTGCTGTGAGGATTTGACTGTTTTTAGCCCTGAAAACATTACTGAGGCCAGATACTGATGTCTGTTATTTAGTTCTAAATCACAAACTCCAAAGTATCTCAATGTATGAGAGCTCCAGCTTTTCAAAGAATGCAGGTCCATTGTTCCACATTGTGCCAGTGCTGGGGGGCTCTAGCTGAATAAAGAGATGTTAAATGAGTTGGCTGCTGCAGACATTTATTCATATCCTATTACAGCCCACTATCTCTAGAAGAAATTCATGCGGTCAAAATAATTGGCCCTTAGTGTAGATCTGCATGTGCAAGGACTGTGAGAAAACTGTGATGGCCACAATGGGCTAAAAACATGTAATCAAATACTGCCTTTCAAAGCAGTATTTTATTCGGACAATCAATCAAATAACTTTTTGATTCTGCTTGCAAACACACAGAAAAGCTACCCATTCAGGTAACACACACAAACACACACAGTGAGAGAGTCAACATCTGGAGCTGTGATGAAAGGCCAAGCTGTCAGAAGCTGAGAGATAGCATCTGCAGCCCTGAGATGTGTGTGGAGTTGTGATGAGTGAGTGAAGGAGGAGAGAGGAGAGGGGGAAGGAAAGGAAAGTTGCTGGAACATGACCGAGAGGCTACAGCACAGCAGAGCTTGTGTGGGAGCTGTGCTTAGACAACGCCACATGTGACAGTGCGATAAGAGAGTTGTTAGCTAAGCCAGCACTGTCCATCACCCCACTGCATTCACAGTGGTCTGTATTTAGTCCCAAAACCAGTTCACTTACACATTCAAAAATTAACTGTATTAATTTTTCCAAGCAATGCAATAGTACTCATGGAATTTGTACTCAATGTTTGTACTTATCTATGCTTATCTGGAGATGTGTTTTTGCAAATTAACTCCTCATATTTTACATGTGGTAATTCTACAGCTAACATTTCATCATTTTAAGGACAGTTTGAATGTATCTGTCTTATTAATAATGGGTTTGTATCTTCTTTGCATTTCTTTACATTCATTATTTCCTATAAAATGCTCCATCCCTGAATAAAAGTCATGAAATTCTGGACACAGAATATAATCTGAGTAGTTATATTTTGAAATATTTTAGTTTCAGTTTCAGTGCTGCAGGACAGAATATGTCAGGATTTCTCACAGGTCTAAGATTATTTTTTTTAAGATTATTTTCTTATCACAGCATATTCTGTTATGCAGTAGTAGTAAAGAGGCATTAGGCTAAAAGCTAAAATTTTTAACCCACATCATAGTCATTAGGGGTGTAAAAAATAACCGATCATTTTAAGTTCCAGTTTTGACCCCCCCCCCCCGATTGTCGCAATATTCATCACAGTCACGTCTCGTCACAGTCAAGTTCAGTTTTTACACGAAGAACTGAAAACTAGACAAAATCGTTGCTGTTTGCAAAGAATGCAAAGTCGCATTCAAGTACAGCGGTATTACAACAAACCTCACCGCTCATTTGGTGAGACGACATCGTGAAAGTGGCGATGAGGACGCTAGCACCGCTAGCCCAAAGACACGGCAGGACAAAAACACAGAAAAACAGGACTTCTTCCAGCCAAAACTCGACCACAACTCAGCTAGAGCCAAAGTAATAACGGCTTCAATAACCCGGTTCATTGTCAAAGACTTAAGACCATAATGTGTGGTGGAGAATGAGGGCTTTTTATTTGAATTCTATTAATCTATTTGAAAGCAAGCAAAATCACATTTTTAGTATTAACTTATGTTGAATCAATGTAAAATTATCTATTTTAAACAAGTAACTTGTATTATTTCCTACTTTATTATACTGAACCGAATTGTATCAAAATACTACTGAATCGAATCGAACCGAATTGGTCCAATTTAAAATATATTGTTTCTGAATCATATCGTACAGCATGAATCGAGATACATATCAGATCATCATTTATTGGACCGATGCACACCCCTAATAGTCATGTTTTCTTTATTTTCTAAGTGTTTAACACACTCTCTACAGTAAACAAACAAATATTATTAGAACTTTTTTTTTTTAATTTTAGTGAACAATTTTTAGATTTATCCTGAAATTTACACATTGAAAAAATTTTATATTGAGTTGTCAGATTTTATACTGTGTAACGTTTTTCTCTGCAGAGAATGTGGTCAATAACAACACAATTTGCAGTTTAACAAGAACTGCATTTTTTTGCAGAAGATTCATTATTTTTATTAGTTTTAACAACTGACACTGATCACTATTTCTTGCTTTAATTTTCTACTTTAGTTTTCTTTTTTGTCCAATGTATTTTAAGAAATTAGCCCCTGCTAATGAATAGCTAACAAGTCATCAAACATGAACTAACCTTAGACCAGAGGTTAGACCCCACTGGCCTGTACTGCAGCTCAAACCTCAGTGGAAAAGCAGCTGGGTTATCTGGCCAAGACTGTGGGAGGTCCCACTTCACCAGCAGCTGAGTGGGCTGACCGTAAACTTCCACAGAGCTTACTGCCTCAGGAGCATCAGGTTTTACTACAGAGAGAGAGAGAGAGAGAGTGTCAAGAAAGAATGAAATAGAAAAAAATAAAGATAATAAAGCAAAGAGAAAAATCTGCCTCAGACACAGCTGGTAAATGAAACTTATCAATTTAAAGCTAAAGAGATAATTAAAAACTATCTTCTCTAACAAAATAACTTTCATCACAAGTTCTCTTAAACTGTTATAAATGATGAGCTGCTAGTTGGATTTAACAAACCTACATAATAACTAGAGTGACCAGAAAAGTCAGTTTTCTAACATGACTCTTCTACATTTCAATAACAGTTCTGAAAATGTAAATTAATTTTATCAGTATATATTAATTACTTTTTCATTCTAAAGGTCTTCACTATCAAAACACATGGACTTTCTATGCTGATTTTTGCAGTGCTGTGTACATCTCAAAGAAAATATAACATCTTTTTTGTCTTGCTTACATGACTTTTGGGTATCTAAGTAGGTGATGGTGGCTTTGGAGCCCAGCGGGTTGACTTCTGTGATGTTCACCAGGAGCTTGGTCACCCAAAACATGGGGTTTCTGATGATGCACTCGTTGACATCTACATTCTCCTGCTCACATGGCTGCGGACCTTCACCATCTACACTGTGTATACAAAAAACAGAAGATATTTGAGTACTTTAAAAACAATAATTAACAGTACTGAGGCTTAATATTTTCCTTCACTCACTGTGTTTTATTTATTTTATTCAAATATCACTAGACATGCATTTCCTCTGTACCAAGATGACATGGCTATAGAAACTAAGTAAGTTAACATACCTCCACTGGAAGCCAAAGGAAGTGTTCTTACTGAATATTTCTGTTTTTATATTATACCATAATCCCTTATAAGGCTGGGTAGTGCTGTTTGTTTTAAAAATGTGAAAAACAGTCATAATGAATTCTAGGGTTCTATTGTGTACTTTCTTAAACTTTATTTCTTGAAATTAAGAATAAATAATTGCCTTTCTATTCTATCTGCAAGCTCTAATAATGGCCAACATTTTACTAGTTACCTACAGTCAAACAAAAATTATTATTGTGCATCTTACTCTAGCTTTTCAAATATTTTATAGTGGCATGAATTTGCTATAAATTGTACTATAGGAAAACCAGTGGAATTCTCCTTAAAATATGATTTAGGACTAACTACCACAGCTCTGTGTTTCATGTGTTTAAATTTTTGTTTGCCACTTCTAGTTAATTTGAGAGCAATAGCTGAAGGCAATAGCTGATATCTTACTAATGTGCTTCCAAATTCTTGTTTTGTTTTCATATTAATTCAATTTGAATACTAATTTATTTAAACTCAAATGTTCTAATAATTTGAGATTCTGAATTTCTGATTTTCATGAGTTATAAGCCCCACTGATCAACATTAAAACAAAAAAAACCTTGAAACATGTCATGTTGCATGTAGTGAATAAAAAATATGACAGTTTACTGTTTTGAATTAAATTATGAATGACTAAACTTTTCACAATTTCTTAAAATAAAGAAAAAAAAGATTTTTGATTTTCACTGTATTTTAATCAAAGTGACCTAACCTGAAAGAGGTGATGTACTTTGTGGACAAGTGCGTCGTCAGCTTCTGTGTCCATGTGCACTGGATTTTAAAGTGACTTGGCACTCGGCAGGAAACACTGAGATAACCAGGAGGATCTAAAAGATACATCAGAAATGCTTACACACAGTGGTAAACGCAACCACACACTACAGTCCAGAACATTACAGCTCAGAGATGTCCTTAGAAACCCTGAGGGGAGAGGTGATACTACATGAGCTGGACATGAAAGGCTTGTGTACATGTGGATATAGGCAATCTCGCCCTTCCGAACAGGAAGTTGGAGTGTTGTGATGTAGAGATTTCCTGAGAGAGGAAGTGCTCTGAATTTTACCACCACACACACTTAATGTCTCCCGTGGCCCTCAACACACTTACAATGGCCCGCGCTGAAGTGCTTCCATTTTTATAAATACATTTCCTGTCTTTCAAACAATGACCACCAATAAAGGAAAGCATGGAGCACATTTTACATAAAATTAAGAAACCAACCATTTCTAACAACTTTCATTTCTAGAAGATGACATAATGTAGATTATTTAATTCTCTATTCATTTCATCTGTCCTACAGAGTAATTTTATGTGAAAATGTTTGTAACAATATATGAGCAATAAAAAAGCATATTATATTTTCAAATTAATCATTTTCCATTCAAAGTTCATTCAAGCATGCTGTTGAAGGTCCACATTTTCTGCCTTCTAATATACTGTTTATTTGTAAATAAGAGATATTTTATGTGAATACGTTCCAACAGTACAGCAAAAAAATGACTGTTCTAAGATTGTACTACTAAAAGATAACACTTACACCCTAGTCGCAGTCTGATGGTCTGCAGAAGAACTCCTTTCTGGTTGTGGCAACTGTAGTTGCCCTCCATAGAACGTGTGGTGTTGGGGAGAACAAGGGTGCCGTTGGATGTGTGTGTCTGCCTGAACCGCATTGAGCTTCCATTCTGCCGCCACTGCACAGGAGACCTGCCGGCCCATCCAAAACTCACAGTCACGATCTCCATCAATCACACTCAATGATTTAACTATGCCTGGTCTGTAACAGGGAAATTTACAGCATCTGAAGCAAAACACTGTTTCATCACCTATAAATGACCTGTTTGTTACATCAGTCATATCTTTGGCAAAGGGTATTCCCTAGGATTTTATATTTATTGGCCAAGGCTATCAATTTGGTCCAACAGGTGGTTTTCCATATGCTACTTTGAGTTGCCAGCTTCAGAGTCTGGGGAGTCAATGCCCCACATAATGGTGAATGGACCCAGTGTGACTCAGCTACAGGGACTTGGCCTGGACCTCCACAGAAGGGTGTGAAGCATGCTGTTATCAGTGTTTACTGGAAGGCTCTGCTCTGCTTAGCTCTTCAGTCACGTAGAAGTTGCAAAGTATGATGTGGACAGACATACCCGTGCTGTGCACCTCCACATGTCAGCGTGACGCTGGAGCCCAGGCTGCCGAACCGGATGTCTGAAACTGAAAGACAGACAGGACATGGGCTGTAAGGTACTGCAGGTGTGCAGTCTTTCAAAGCAAATTATTACAGCTTTATAAATGGGTGTAAATGCTTAAGTCAACAGTGTTAGCAAACAGAGTTTAAATAAATATTGCTTTTGTTGTTTTTTTAATCAACTTTCTCTGCTGGACATCGTTTCAAACTGCAAGGCATTTGTGTTTACTTCAACCTTTAAACTTCTGTGCAACTACATTTAGGTCTTTATATCTTCTTGAAGAAGACAGTGAACTTAACATAATGTGATTGTACCTAGGTATGGTAGGTTAAAGGTTTCCACTAAAATAAAACTTCCATATTGTTTTCCACTAAAAGAAATTAATATTTTCTTGTCTGAATGCAAACCAGCAAAAATTTGTATCGATACCACAAGGAATTAACTGGAACAAACACTAAAAAAAACATTGGTGATGTTGCACCACCACACAGATTACTGTGGTGTTTAAGAAGTTAACACAGTTAGCATGTCAATGCACAGATCTTGTATTTGTTGTTTATGTTCTGATTTTAAGTGAAATGTCATTGTATGTTTAAAAGTGTACATTGAAAAAAAAACCACATTGTTTTAGTTACTGCCCCAGAAACCAGACAGTTTTTTTTGCTACAGTTCCTGTAAGAATAAATAGGAATCAAATGAAATTTTCTACCTGACTGATATTTGCATTTGAGGCATTTAGCAGACGCTTTTATCCAAAGCGACTCACAATTGGGAGTTAGGTGCCTTGCTCATCATCAAATGACCTCTGACTTATTTAAATTAATTGCAAACATTTTAGACTAATAAATAAATAAATTGTTGTTAAGCTCTGGTCTTCTGCTTTGAAAAGTGAATTCAGATTCTGATCTTGGATTCTGTGACTACTAGTAGGTGGCACTATGTGGTGAATCAGGTGCATCAGTTTATCATCAACAGTTCAATTGACCAGTGATTACTAAATCCAGAACTTAACACAGATTCTACAGTCAAAGATGAGGGTTCTATATAGATTTAATAATAATGACAAACCAAGCCTTCTGCAACCTTAAACTTAATTCAGGTCATTCTAGCACATTGCTTTTGTTGCTGAACAGCATTCAGAGAATAGAAGATAATGATCTTGTTCAGATTTTATTGCTGATATGCATCACATACTAGTAAAAACAATCTCATCTGAGCCATTTGAAATGGCACCTAATTGCCCTAAATGAGTGAACTTCAGTCCTGGATCATATAGCAAGCCAAAGTCTGACTGTGTGCTGGAGTAGAAGCAGATTGGGGGTGTTTATGTTCCTGTCCTTTACTGCCCCTTCAGACCACAGTATTTATATCAGGGGTGGAATAACAGGCATTCACTGCCAAGTGCTGGACAAAGAGAGGCAAATACACACACAGCCTCTCACACGTACACACATACACAGGGATACAAACGTGCACACACACACTCATATACTCTGGGGAGTGGCTGGCCTCCAGCACCCAGGGTCTAACTGTACAGCAGACATGGTCGTGCTCAATGTCTGCTTTCAGGGAATATTGGCAGAAGCATATTATTTAAAAACCCACCACATTTCTCACATTTCTCCAACTCTTGCCAGCAGAATTACCGCCATTTACACACACGTGCATGCACACAGCTTGAATTAATTGCACAAGCCACATACAACGCATGGGGAATTACACTCGGCTTGAGATTCTCAGTACACATGTTTATTGTTTCTGCAAAATGAGAACATAACTGGGACCCTGGTTCGTGTTTCAGCCGAATTTTTAAGGCCATAAATTTAAAGTCTGCTTCTCTTGGCTTTTATCAGATAGTTGAGTATGATAAAAACCTGGCTGCAGATGGGGCTGAGTAACCTATCTGAACTTGGCTATGGCAGAAATGTCTATGGACAGCTAACCTGAGGGGTTCCAGGTGCTGGCTTGATGCAAGCAAAGCCAAACAGTGGTAAACAATGTTTCACATTGATTTGGGGCCTTGGACAAATCAAGAGAAGGGGGCACTGATCCTATGACTGCACAATATACTGCTTGTTAAACTATATATCACAGTATATTGATTAACACTGGTATTGAAGGCTGAAATGTGTATATGAGCCCTCTAACCAGTGATGTCTTTAAACTGAATTCTGTTTAATCAAGATTTTCATGCATACAAGAAAAGTCAATTATTTTATAATAATATATTTTCCATACATTGTCTGGGAGGCTCTCTCTATATAGCAATATAATTACACTATTAATATTTTGTTTTTTCATGTGCCACAAAGTAACATATACAGTGGGGGAAAAAATATTTGGTCAGCCTCTGATTGTGCAAGTTGTCCTACTTAGAAAGATGAGAGAGGTCTGTAATTTTCATTATAGGTACACTTCAACTATGAGAGACAAATGAGAAAAAAATCCAGGAAATCACACTGTAGGAGTTTAAAGAATTTATTTGTAAATTATGGTGGAAAATAAGTATTTGTTCAATAAACAACCAGCGAGAATTCTGGCTTTTACAGACCTGTTAGTTCTTTAAGAAGCCCTAGGGGGTGACATATACAATGAAACACCGTGTACTTTTTTGTTTTATAATTATCACATTAATATAACG
>BRDA01066807.1:1107-33747 GCA_036984385.1 Crenuchus spilurus | reverse complement strand
GTCTTTAAACTGAATTCTGTTTAATCAAGATTTTCATGCATACAAGAAAAGTCAATTATTTTATAATAATATATTTTCCATACATTGTCTGGGAGGCTCTCTCTATATAGCAATATAATTACACTATTAATATTTTGTTTTTTCATGTGCCACAAAGTAACATATACAGTGGGGGAAAAAATATTTGGTCAGCCTCTGATTGTGCAAGTTGTCCTACTTAGAAAGATGAGAGAGGTCTGTAATTTTCATTATAGGTACACTTCAACTATGAGAGACAAATGAGAAAAAAATCCAGGAAATCACACTGTAGGAGTTTAAAGAATTTATTTGTAAATTATGGTGGAAAATAAGTATTTGTTCAATAAACAACCAGCGAGAATTCTGGCTTTTACAGACCTGTTAGTTCTTCTTTAAGAAGCCCTCCTATTCTGCACTAATTACTTGTATTAATTGCACCTGTTTGAACTTGTTATGTCTATAAAAGGCACTGTCCACACTCTCAATCAATCACACTCCAAAGAGCTTTCTAAGGACAACAGGGACAACATTTTAGACCTGCACAAGGCTGGGATGGGCTACAGTACAATAGGCAAGCAGCTTGGTGAGAAGGCAACAACTGTTGGCACAATTATTAGAAAATGGAAGAAACACAAGATGACTGTCTGGGGCTCCATGCAAGATCTCACTTCATGGGGTAAGGATGATTCTGAGAAAGGTCAGGAGTCAGCCACGAACTATACAGGAGAACTTGATTAATGATCTGAAGAGAGCTGTGACCACAGTCTCAAAGAGAACCATTAGTAACACACTATGCCATCATGGTTCAAAATCATGCAGGGCATTCAAGGTCCCCCTGCTCATGCCAGCACATGTCCAGGCCCATTTCAAGTTCGCTAATGACCAGAGGAGGCATGGGAGAAGGTCATGTGGTCAGATGAGAACAAAATAGAGCTTTTTGGTACTCAAGTCCACTCACCGTGTTTGGAGGAAAAAGAATGCTGAGTTGCATCCCAAGAACACCATACCTACTGTTAAACATGGGGGTGGAAACATCATGCTTTGGGGCTGTTTTTCTGCAAAGAGGACAGCACGACTGATCCGTGTTAAGGGAAGAATGAACGGGGCCATGTATCGTGAGATTGTAAGCCAAAACCTCCTTCCACCTGTAAGAGCATTGAACATGAAATGGGGCTGGGCCTTCCAGCATGAAAATGATCCCAAATACACTGCTCAGGCAGTGAAGGAGTGGCTCTGTAAAGGTCCTGGAGTGGACTAGACAATTTGTGAAGGGAGCTGAAAGTTTGTGTTGCCCAGCAACAGCCCCAAAACATCACAGCTGTAGAGGAGATTTGCATGGAGGAATGAGCCAAAATACCAGCTACAGTGTGTGCAAACCTGGTGAACACTTACAGGAAACATTTAACCTCTGTCATTGCCATGTTACAAAGTACTGAGTTGAACTTTTGTTATAGACCAAATACTTATTTTCCACCATAATTTACAAATAAATTCTTTAAAAATCCTACAATGTGATTTCCTGGATTTTTTTTCTCATTTGTCTCTCATAGTTGAAGTGTACCTATGATGAAAATTACAGACCTCTCTCTCAAGTAGGAGAACTTGCACAATCCATGGCTGACCAAATATTTTTTTCTCCACTGTATATCCAATAGCGTATTCAGTAGTAACATCCTCTTTTAGAACTCTTTATACAGTATATAACTTAAACAGTTTACAGGGCTTACCTTCATTGCTCCATATCTCTGAGTTGGTGTGGACAAAAAACAGAATGAGGATCCCAATGACTATTAGACCACCAGGGCATGACACTAAACCAGGCATCTGCAAAGAAAAAGCATATGTATAATGAAAGACTAGATGAGGAACAAGCAATTTCAGGTAACTGTGATGTACAACCAAAGTTCCTTATTAGATCTGAGTTAAGTAATAGAGGACAGTCTGTCCAAAGCTCTACCTGTCTGGAAGTCAGCAAGGCAACAAGCATGATAATTACAGGCAGGAGGTCCCTGTGACAACGCAAACAAGACATCCGTACCAGATGTGTGTACTTATCCTGTCCTTTCTCTGTAAAAACAGTGCGAAGTATAAACACCACTGCATCTCGTATTTGACGAGGGAAGCGAAGCGTCCTGCAATTGCAGTGTCAACAGCATGGCCCTTATAATTCTGAAGACTCCAAACATGATTCTCAAGTTCTTTCCTAATTGGAAACATACGGAAACACCTCTAGTTCTTCAACAAATGGTTGCAAAGCTGTTCAAGAAAGGTTTCAAGGTTCTTTAGAAGAATGACCTCAATTCAATCTGCTTCTTTGCTCAGTTGAATTACATGTCTCGTGGATAATATTTACTTTGACAGACTTGGATTCTCTTTGCAAGCATGATTTATCCCTGCAGTTGTGTATTTGTTACACAACTGTATTGGGTGAAGACATCATAAACAGTTCAAGGTAACCCATGTGCTTAGTTTTACATCAAGATTGTGTTTACAATACAGAAAAGTTGTTATATTTAGTGCATGGAAGGCACAGTAATTCACTTCAGTCTGCTAGTAATGATTAAACACTGTAATCAGCCTCCATAATTATTTCTTCAGTGGAGGAATATTTTAGGTTTTGTCTAGGCTAGCCTAAACAACGTATCAACTGGATGATATCAGTTGATATTGAAGACCTAAGGACTCATCAGTATCAAAAGCACTGCTGATGTAGAAATACAGGCCAAATTGTTAAAGGGACCCAAAACACTATCCTGGTTAAACAACACAAAAACAAAAACATAAAATTCAAACCTAATTTCTAGCAGGAGAATAACATGTTATAATATGAAAAACACTTTATCTAGGAAGACAGAAGACAAAAATATGTATGGCAAATGCAAGGTGATCAAAAGAAAAAGGCAACATTCCTGCTGAGGAACTAACATTTACATCTGACAATTCATAGCTGAAAATAATATCAGTCAGTAATATGTTTAAATAAACTACTGGAGAATAAAATGAAATAGAAAATAGAAATAGAAAATTATATTAGCCAGATATCATTTATCAACATTTTAATCCTCTTAAAATTGGTATTATACACAAAATTATCATATCTGTCTAATTTAAATTATTTTCAAATGCCACCTTGTAATGATAATTAAGCTGAAACAAAAACCTGAAATGTATTTCAAACAATGAAATGAAATGATTTTTTTTTGCTGGGCACTAGGACATACTTATAAAGGGTTAATAACTAGACCAAGGTCTTTTAAGCCCGAAATGTCCACGTAAACACAGGACAGTTTGTAATAGAAGCATCCCAACAAGGCCAAGTCTTTTCAATCAGCATAAAGACAAGAGAAGTAACCACTACTGTGATCTGGTCCATTTGCCACAGCAGAAAAAGCAGAGCCAGAACTGAGTGCCAAACTGAGATTGGCGTTGAACAACAGCGGCCAAAACCATTTGCTCCAAACAAACAAGAGGTCAGGTTTACAAGCCTTCTCACTGTAAACTCACTGTCAGTGGCACATATTACATGGTGGATGGCTTTCCAAATCAATAAAAAACATGATTGTGCCATGGGTGACAGTACGTATCGTACATGGGTAAACACCATTAAGTTAAACAGTGGAAAGTATGACGTGCAGTCCTTGGGATTTTGATAGCAGCGCAGCAGAATCGTTCTGAGACAGATCTGCCCTCAATACTGTGAGCTAGGCAAACAGGATGCAATGATCTTGCTTAGAAACGTAAGATCAGATGCATATGCAAATGCCAGATGCATATATATGGTATGAAAATAATACAAAGACCTCATCTTTTCTCAGGGTATCACATCTGCAATCATTTACTTACTTACCTCACAGACATATTTGTTTATCAAATGAACCTCACTAGCTTTATGCTTTATGGGATTGCTCTCCACATAGTGTTGTCTTGCCCAAATTAGACAACAACATGTGCCTTCTTTCAGTAGTAATGCTGGGCACAAGGGGTGGAAACCCTCAACAGAACAGCAGTGGATGATTCAGTGGACTCATCAGCTTGATTCTCGCTGGTGAAATTTTACAGACTTGTACAGGTATTATTAAATCAATCAACACAGCTTCCAGGTTCAGACTGATGTCAAACAGATTGATATTTTTATTATTCTAAGCAATGCCTCTCATGAAAGACATGAGCTCTTAATTATGTGTCTCACTTTAGTAAGCAAAATGTTGCTTCTGAGAACCTGCAGTGTTAAAACAACAATAACAAGACCATAACTACTGTTGTTGTTGTAACTGGTATTATCACTACTACCACAGAAAATGGACTGTAATCGGTTTACAATTACATAAGATATTTCCCTAATGTTCTACAGTATAAAACCAAACATGCAGATTACATCAGAAATCTTCTAAATTACCCTGGTGAAGATTTATCACCTCAAATATTTTTTCCATAGAAGCCTGCTCTCCATTTCCACCATTTAATTACACTTTAATTACAAAACCTCTAGTGAGACATCAAATAAAATTAACAACACCAATACTGATTTCAATAGCTAAGACTTAACCTTAAACTGAGAGAGTGCATGGCTACGGCTTCCATGTGCTTAATGCAACAGTGCCATTAGAAATGTGCAGCAAAGGAAAAGCCTTGCTTAGATCAGCAGAATAGGAGCCCTCCAAACCACAGATTGAAGCTGTAATCCATCACTGATTTCAGCAGAAATACTCCAATGCACAGCTGAGACACCATATGATCTCTGTGCACTCGCTCTAACAAGCATGTATATTCTGTCCAGCACTGACCCCAGAACCCAGATCATCATGAGAAAATAATAAAGACAGTATTCATATTACAGTACATTATGCGGTAACACTAAAATGGTGCAGTATTTTAAAAAGAAACACAAATACTGAATTTTTAACTTAACATTTGTCCTTTGGATAGCACAACTTAATCAACCTGAACACAATCATTATTTGTTATATATATACATATAAATATACATATAAATAAAAATTATTTTAACAGCTATTTTTAAGAACAGACCAAATATAGGTGTTAGCTTATTTCAATAACAATTTGAAAGTTTTGGAAGTTAAAAGTGTTCAAGATACATGAGCATCGACCAATCGGTAGATTTTTGACTGAAACACAACAATCTGCAAATCTTAAAAATTCAATGACATAAATAACAAGAGTCTGTTAACCAACATGTCATGTGTATTCATTTAGCTCAAATTATTTGGCATTAACTCCAAACAATGAATTGGAATCAGCCATAAAAATTCATCATCAGTGCACTCCTTGAAGTGCCTTCCATGTTGCGGCACTGAAAAAAATAAAATAGTATAATTTCTCTTTTCTATGACCTTACAGCACGCTGTGGCCAACACTGGCTCTTTGATCCACTCTGATTTTTGGAAGTTGTCCAGGTTGCTCATTCTCAAGAATCTGATAAATTTAACATAAAGGTGTGTTCACCTTTAGAACCCTCAAAAACTGTGTCTTTGTACCTGCTATTAAACAGCAGTTAAATGTGTAGCCACAGCACAGTATTTTACCACATTAAGCCCTATATTCTTTGGCCATGAAACTGTTGTGATATCAAAACTTCAGTAAACTTTAGCCCATTATAAATTTGCATTAGAGTGAGGATGAGAAGTATGACAAAATATAATGATACTAGCCTACAAATAAATGACTACCAGTTTCTTGGTAAACTACAGTCAAATTAATGAAAGTTAGTGATCAGATACTAATCATCATTAAAACCATGGCTGATTACCATGCTCTGAAAAACTTAAATGCTGTACAGTGTCAACAGTGTTAAAAACTGTACAACGTCAACCAAAGTTTGCAAAAGTCTCCCAGATGTAGCCTGCAGGCAAGTATGCAACATAGGTTTTTGTCAGGGGAAACATGGCAGAATGCAGTGACAGATCTTTGAATTTTTTCCATGAGCAAGTGAGCAGAATGTGTTCAGAAGAATGGAATCAACTGTGAACCAAAACTACAGCTTTTAACACATCACTCTAGAATCATGTCTCCAAAAACAGCTTGGAGTTAACAGGTACACAAGCTCTGTACAAGGGAACAAAGTTTATTGTGCACAGCTCTCCATTCTCCTTTCATGTTAACACTAGTTTACTCTTCTGAAGAGATATTCAGCACCACCTCTAATCACTTCACATTCCCTGCATAGTGCACTACTTTTAAAACAAACACAAACATAATTAAACAGCAATTAAATTTTAATTAGGGAATTGTCTAATCTATTGTTGAATAGAATTACTTGTGGTCAGACATATTATTCACTGCTTGAGTGGAGGTGCTACTATTTTGTGACCCACAAAGTGCACTACATAGGGAAGAGAGAGTGAGGAGACAGGTGCTTGGGAGAATAAACACTGTGCAAGCTGCTTTTTGGAAAAGTAGTTTCAGAGATTAAACTTTAGGAGTGCTTCTGCAAGCACTCGGATGCAAGTTAAAATTGAGCTTTGAACTGCTTTCAGAGATGCAGATCCAGCACATTGATTTTCTTCTTTGGCTGTGTCTTTCCCTGTACACTGTACTGATTACAGTACATCATTAATCATGACATTACATTTCCATTAGTGATGCACCAAATATTTGGCAACCAAAATTATTTGGTAGAAAATAGCAAATAGCACACATTCGGCCAAATAATTGAAAAGACTGAATAATAACAGTGTAACTTTACTGCTGTAAAATAGCTTAATATTGGACATTCGCTTGACATTCAAAATTTTGCTTTTTCTCACCAGTTAATAAAACACAAATTAATTAGCACAGTTACAGTTTGCTGATGAAATGGAACAAGACAACACACTATAACCACAAAATGTAATAAACTGCACTTGTTATGATAACGCCACAATACACTCAGCTATGTTTTGTTTCTGTTATTCCAGGTGGCTGCAGTATTCGTGATCAGGGAATCAGGGAAATTTCAGCACTTAAATACACTAAACATCCATGTGGCTTAGATCATTCATTTTAGCCATTTTCATGATTTTGTTTCATGTTTTTTTTTTTAATTAAATATTAGTAATGATGTAACATACATGCATCTTAATGCATATTCACATTTTAGTGTCTTGTGTGTTTTATCTAACAATTGTTTTATATACAAATAGAAAAGAACAATAAATTAAATTTATATTATTAAACCTGATATTGTCAAACCAACTTATTAAAATACAGACATTCATTCCTGACTACAAGGCTTATTTTTGTTACTAATTTTATAAGGATTTATATACACAAATAGCTGTGTTCGGTATTCAGTCTTCAGCCAAATGTTTCATTTTGTTCAGTCTTGGCCGAAAATGTTCATTTCAGTTCATCCATATTTTTCATACTATCTCATGTCTAGTGTCCACATCCCATCTGTTAACCATTGTTATATAGTTTATGCAATTACTGTAAACTGGTGGTTGTTGTTGATTGGACTCAATTGTCTGGTGCATGCAGATTACTCAGTGATTTAGAAGTCCTGCTGATAACCTGGATCCACTTAGAAACCTGTACTATGACTTATCACAATAACAAAACCATACACATCTATCACATCACATCACATCACATTTATTATTAAATGACCATATCTGCATAGAAGGTTTTGGTGACATTGAATATATGCTCTTGCTTCAGAAAAAAAATCTACCAAGAAAAAAACAAAAACAGTAGATGTACTAACATTCAAAACTTCACCTGTACTGAAGACAGGACATGTAATTTACAGTGACTGTTTCATGTATTCATACTCGCATACATCAAAGCCTAATATCCAGTGCGGTAGTCAACAAAGGAAGTTTGCATTTCAAATCCCAGCATTCCACAGTGAGTGCACCTGCAGCTAGCTAAGTGTGTTGCCACCCGCTCATGCCACTCCCACCAGAAGGAGCATTCCATTTTCACTAAACCACAAAATTGAACCTCCACACCTAATTGTTCTATCGTCTATGGTATTTACTGGCTCCACAGCAGAGAAAAGTCTAAATCCTGGCTGAAAATCCATACTGAATTTAAATGTCAGTGACATTTCCCACCTGACAGGCTTTCAAATAGGCATGTGAACTGCACTGGGTAAAACTGGGACCTTGGGAATGTAATTTCGTTCTATCTACATGTACTACATGTGATGCGAATGACAATAAAGTTTCCTTGAATCCTTGAATCTTTGAAACAACTGGAGAGGACAAACACGGTTCTGCTAAACCTCGCTAAAAAACAAGCAATGAACAGACGTCTCATTAGCTTTAGCTTGCCAATCCTCTAACATTTACCTCACTGAGAGTGAGGGCACCATTATGGGAGGACTCAAGTTGAAGAGTTGAGTAAGCGTTATTTGTCTTAGGGGCTCCAGTATGGTTGCACAAACAGACGAAGGTGTTGAAAAGCACTTTTGGCACAGCAAGTGGAGCTGACACAAATTACTGTTGGCCATGAGGCTAAAAGCTACTGCAGGACAAAGTCACTCGGACTGTTATTAAACGTGGCATACTCTGTCCTTAATATGGAAAAAATCAGTCCAAAGCATACCTATATCTACCAATGCTAGTACACATTTCATTTATGCACTTTAAGTATAGCAACCTTAGACATGCTTAGCACTCCATTTCATTGAAAGTGAGCTACAATTTGACTCTGTGACATTCTAACAACACCAGAAGAGAACCATGCTGTAGTACAAATTAACATTGACGATGAGTCATTAACAGTTGTAAAATATCTATTACAAATGATGGTAACAGTTTTATTAAATTGCAAGTGCTTTATGAATTTTAGACACATTAATAAAATTAAACTCTGTAAAACAAAAATAGTTCTGCTTTTTGGACTCACAGTAAACACTGCAAGTTACTGTACCATCCAATGAAATGTTGTTAAAATGTATGAAAATCCTATAGCAAAAGAGTAGGAGGTTTTCTAACCACCAACTTCTCATATTTGAATATGCCAAAACAGAAAAACCCACCACACATGCCTACCAGATGTGGGATCTGCATTTGCATACTGAAATGAAAATATATGAGTGCAATGGATGGATGACTGTCGAGCACTATGGTAACTATCAGATTATGGAATGCATGCACATGGATAAGTTTACCACACATTCTGACTCATCTGACAACCCATATGATTAGTGGCTACTCTCCAGAAATAGACAGCATGCCCGTCCAACAACATCAAACTAATATCTTGACACTGCACAAACAGAATTTCTCAGTAAGCCATCATTAGCCATAAATCAAGTTCTGTAGCACCAGTTTTTTGTCTGTTGGTACATTTTCTGAGTAATGATTTCTCTCTGAAAATTGTATTATGAAAAAGGACAGTATTAAAAAGCAAGTCTTTGTAAGACTGTTAGTATGTCAGTGTTTATTCACAGCTAGGCTTTAGCTTTTATTGTTGGAGAATAACTAAGGCTCACCACAGCAACCTATAAATACCACTTATTACAATAGAGGGAAGAAAAGGAGTGAGAAAGAGGTGGGGCATGGGTGGCGGTGGTGAAGGGGGGAAGAGGACCTGGTGCTTAAGGGGGAGGTAGACCTAAGAGTAGGACAAACAGCTCAGTGAAGGTTGAGGAATGTAGAAACTCAGCCAGAATTCATAGACTCCATTAAACTCTAGACTCTGCATGAAGAGTTTGAGAATGTTTAGTAGTCCACACTTCTATCTGCTTCATGATAGCGAGAGGCTGTGTCATTATGGTTCTGATATAAAGTCACCACAATTTGTGGCTAACATAAGCATTGCTAGCTTCTGTGTCCTGCTTGCTAGTGCTTGTTTATGAAGAAATAAAAATGAAATGCTTAGTTAAAAATGTGGCTTGAAGGCTTGCATGAGGGGACACGGCAGGGGTCAGAATATCAGCCAGTCTTATGTCCAGAAGGATTTCTTTTTGCTATTGTAAAAATGACAGCTGCTTTTTTATTGATACAATAACTGTTAATTCAGACATGTTCATCCCTGCCTGGGGTTGCCTGATCTTTGCAGAGTCACTTATTAGCACCCTTTCAATGCCAGGCAAGTTGAAGCACAGCCTCCAATGACTCATGGAGGAACACTCAACCCAGTCCTTTTTTACGAGGGAAAATGTGTGGAGGGGAACTGAAAATAGACAGCATCCTTAATTTGGCACATTCCTCCACATACAATATAGCCCAGTGGAAAAGAACTGTTTGACACAGAGTAAGATCTGCTGGAAGAATAATCAACACACTGGCTGCAGTGAAACAAACAGTGTTGTTGCATGTCTTGGCTATTGTGTGTCATTCAGATTCACAGACATTAAACTGAATTTTCTGAAAAACAAATCCGTGTATGTGGCATTTACGCCTACATTATTAGCCTGCAAAAGGTCAGCAGTGTAATGAAATGACAAGCATAATGAAGGAAGCACATTTACCCTAACCTCAGAGTGCTTAATGGGCCACACAAATCGTAAACTATAATGTTCTGCACTTTAACGCTTCAGATAGCAGCACAATAAACACCTGGGGTATCTTCATCAGGCCCACAAAACAACATATGCCAGGCTAAATATAACATGCAGAGCTAAAGTGCATATTTTGATGAAGAGACTGACCACAGCCTTAATTAAACTTAACCACTTGACATGTATTACAACCCCAATCAGGGCTCCCTGTTACTGCAGCCTTTCAACATTCAATATGAATGTTTATTATGTTTTCTGGGATAGCCAAGGCTCTGTTTCAAATTACTGATTATAGCTCCGAAATTTATAACATGTCCTCTTGAGTTTACTGAATGAACGATTTAGGCATTTCTGCAATTACTTTTGCATGTTTGTGTGTTAGTATGCTATAGAGAGGTATTAATGCCAAATTAAAAATCAATAACTACAGTGTAAAATGTGAAATACAATACACAGTTTATTGCTTTTCCATAGTATCATGCAGAATTCATGCCGAAATGAAAAGCAAAAACACTGTTACACTGTTTTCACATTGCTTGTACTGAAAATGAAGATATTTAAAAAATTAAATCTTGAATTCATGCCACAGTTGAATGCATCTTTAAATGCAAACAGCTCAGCTGTATTGTACTCCACTGTGTGGCGCTATAAATGAGCCAAAACAAAACGTAAATAACACTGTCCAATCAGAATCTTCTACTGAATATGGGGCGTGGTCTGTGGTGCTGTACAGACAATCAATTACCAATTACTAAGGGTGTTTTCAGACCTACATTGTTTGGTCCGGACTTTTGGACTTTTCAGTTTGGTCCGAACCAAGATAGTAGGTGTGAAAGGGGCCAAGACCAAAAGGAGCAAAATTTAGCCGAACCAAAAGAGGTGGTCTCGGTCCAAATCTATTGAAACATGGTCCGGTTCACGTGCAATGTGAAAACTTTTGGACTTTCGACCAAATACAGGAAGGTGATGCAGGCATCAACAACATTCAACAACTATAACAGAAGAAAGTGCGGTAGCGGTATATAAAAGTATATAAAAGCTGTGTATAAAAGCGTCAGACACACGTCCTTCTACTAACCAATCAGTGTCGAGTGTAGGAAGATGCACCGCACATACGTGATGGTGTCAGCAGGAAGACGTGTCATAGTAAAAGTCTTTGGTGTGCTCGCAAAAATGCAGTGTGAAAATAAACCTAACCGGACCAAATATATACAAAGTAACAAATACACAAACCTTGGTTCAGACCATGGTCCGGACTTTCAGGCATCTGCAGTCAGATGCTCATTCTTTATCTACAGAATCACCAGAGAAATGTAAGAGAAAGACTGATATTTTATTAACTCTTAATGGCCTGGAAAGAACAGAGAGTTCACTGTCTGTGTATGAGCACTACGCAGATGACATAAAACTAAGACACACTTTCGTTTTTCTTACACTGACGTTTTACAAAGGTGTGCGAGTGTGGGTGTGTGTGTGTGTTTAAAAGAAAGAGAGAGAAAGAGAGACTTCACAGAGATCTCAGAGTTGTGTATGTGTAATATGCTCTTTACTATTTTCTGAATCACTGACCACAAACTTGGGGAAACTGTGGATTAAACTGAAATCAGAGTACACCTTTGTTCGTTATTTTATCACAGAGAAACACTACACATCCATGACTATGAACTTAAGTAATAAGATTAACACTAAATGTAAATATGAGTATTGTACTTGAGCTGTTGTAATACATGACTGCCCCCTCTGTGATTAATAAAGTGATCTACCTACCTATTATTTTTTATTGTTAAGGTTGCTTAACGCTGCAGAAGAGGAAAAACAAGTGTGTTGGAGTTAATACAACTTTCAGTCCTTCTCTGACATTTCTCTGGTGATTCTGTTGATAAAATAACAAAATAATGATTAACTTTATTTGCACCATGTGTTTAGTAATTGGTAAGCAATTGTCTGTACAGCCCTATGTACCACGCCCCAAATTCTGTAGAGGATTCTGACTGGATGGACAGTGATTACATGTTAATGTGGAATGAATTCTGCACTGCCGCTTTATGAAATACAATCATGTGATTTAATTTTTATTTTGGCTCATTCACAGTGCTACATCAGCTGAGCTGATTGCATTTATTTGTGTAATAACTGTCAACTGTGACAAGAATTCAGCATTTCATTTTTAAAATGCAAATCCTCATGTATTGTTTTTCAATAGAGACAATGTGATCATGTTTTTACTTTTTATTTTGGCATGAACTCTGCACGATGCTATAAAAGTGCAATACACTGTGTGTATTGTTTTTCACAATTTTACACTCTGGTAATTTGGCATGCAGGCTGAGAGTCACAGTTAAAGGTATAGTTCTGCTGAACAACGCTAATGTGACTAAAAGTGCATGCAAGCTATCAGTTCCATGATCTCATGTAGCGGTGTTAGATGTCATTACATGTGAGGAATAAGATATGCCTGAACTGTTTGAATGAAAAGAAGGGAACAACGATGCAAAGAAGGCAGTGCAGTTCTGTTCAAGGAAGTCATTTAAAATCAATTGGAAAAAAAGTATGACTGGATCTCCTCCTTATGCCCTTGTAAGAGTGAGATGAAAACAAGATGCTGGTTTCCCAGAGTCCCCTGCAGCGCAGGGCCGCAAAGGGTTTTCAGAGAAAAAAAGTCACTCTACGCATCTTCACATAGAGAGATTTTGAGTGATTCAAAGAAAATAAAGGAGTAAGTAATCTTCCCCGTTGTTTGGATAGGCAAAGCTCGCTAAACAATCCAGGATGTGGAGACAAGGGGGAGCCATAGCCAGCATTCTCTCCTTGTAACTCAAACAAAGACCACCCAGCACTGAACAGATAGTGGTGTAGCTTACAGCTGATTGACTTGCAATGCGTGTAGAAATTGCACCCAAATACATACCATTATTTTGGTGTGCAGAAAAGACAAGGCTCATCTTTCTAGGTGCAGGGAAGGAACCCTGTTGTTGAACAACGAAAGAATAAAATACTTTCCGTTGTTTATAGTCACAAAGTTTATCCACAAATTAATGCTTGATATGATATAGCCTAGTATTAAAGTCTGAAAGCTTTGGCAAGAGTCAATAGTTAGCGCTACCAGAAGAAAGACTGGAATTTTGTTGTCATGGGAACAAAATCTATACCGAAATTATGTGGTATACTTTACTAACTTGCCTGAGGCAACAGTTTAACAACCAACATTTATTCCGAGTGGAAGAGAAGACAGCTGAAGGTTTTGTGCATTCAAGAGACAAAGTCCACTCAGATTACATTTTGCATATAGCATGCATAATTAATAACACATGAGGATTGCTGCGGCTGGACTTCAGCAGGGGAAAACTTGGAAAGAGTGGAAATTAAATCATACACCACGGCCAGGTTACAAAACGTGGGTAGAACTTAGGCAAACTTGTCCCCTGGCACAAGGTTGCAGGGTTTACTCATCACAGACAACATACCTAACAGAACACCCTACATGAAGCTCAGTCACTAAGACTGTCCCTGAGGAAGTGTTGAATTAAATTTAGCTCGAGCAACAACACTGCCAAGTAAATAAACAAGTGTGCAAATGGAAGGCTAGTTGAAGTGGCACAATCAAAGCCTCTGTGCAATCGCCCTGCAATATGAGCAAGCTTTGGTGATCAGCTAAGTCTGGCTGAAAATAGCACGTCCTTGGCTCTTCTGAATGCAGTATTTATATTATCTGACAGACCCGGACAAAAGGCTCCGCTAGAACATCTGCCATGTGCGTCAGACAGCTCGCTGGGTTTACTGAGACAAAGGCTCTGCATTCCTGATTTATAGGTTTAAAATGCTCATTCATTATAATAAAGACAAAAGAGGAAATGCCAACATATCAGAGTTTACTCAAAATACAGAAAAGAGTTTTAACATGAAAAACGCTGGTCATACAGGGGATAAGAGCGTGAAGCAGTAGTCTATACTCGAGCTATCATGGTCTCCCGTCCAGAGACCCTGGAATTTCCTTCAGGCACTGGCCAGGACAAGATGGCTACCAGATGCCAGCTATTCACTAAGCTTTGGCGGCTTTCCCAGGATAGTTGCAGCCTCAGCCAGTTGTGCTTGAAGGTAGACTGTGCTCAAGTACTTAAGTTCTCTTTACTCATCACAGGATTAAACAAAAATAGTAGAAAAAATATCCTAGTCTGATTGACTTCCTTGTTCCATGGGTGAAAAATTTGGACAGAGGGCTTGATTACAAACTTGCAAGGAATAAACCTGTAGATGGAAGTCAGCAGAGCCTTTCATGGAAATGCAATCGATCGTTCAAAGTGAGCTGATCTGTCAGAAGGAACAGCAGTGATTTACATTAAGCCAGAGGCCAAAGTATACCAGTGCTGTGAGTCATGCTTACACCAAACTTGGAGCCTCTTGTTGACCCAACAGTATTGTTGGCCTGTGATCCTTAGTACTCACTCAGCAGAGGCTGGAACAATTGCTAGTCCCCTCTACAGCAGGGCCTCACTGACAATGATGGCGCGAGTGTGCTCCAATAGTCTCTGGGCTCAGCAGCTTGGCATTTAACATGGCGCCATGTTACTACCGCGCGTAATTACTGAGGCGGTTGAGGGCAAAGCTCACTCCAACATGCTACCACATCTTGAACAGCGTGAAAGTCCACAACACAAACATGTCATTGGTACTTGAGCGATTCAAATCGATGTCAGACTTTACTAGGCCATCTGGCAAAAATCTGATCAGTAGAGAGTAGCTGGAAAGCCTCTGCTTTTGTCATGTAATTGGCATGAAGAATATGGAGCTCACTCTCTGCCCGGCGCTTTCGATTACAGCTCTGAGCCAAATGACTCATGGGGACAAAATGGTCCAGGAATGAAGTGCAAGAAGCTCACAGTAGATTGTAACATCCTCATCTTGCTCTGGCAATCAATTATAATCTTAATGGAACAGACTGAAAGAACAGACTTTGGTTGTATTGTACTGTGTAACACTGAATGTTTATATACTACTGTACAAGTCAAATAAATCTTGATCCAGCAGGTAGTAGTCTCACATGAAAACTTTCAGGTGCCTGGAGCTCTTTTGTACATGACTCCCAAACAGAGGGGTACTCTATCCAGTAGATAGTGTTCAGCCTCATGAGTCATCGATGCTGGGAAGAGCCTGAGTATTTTATTACCACTGTTCCAACATGTAGTGATCTTGCACAGCTTCAGCTGCAGACATGTCTGGAGCGAGCGGCTCTGAATCCACTGCAAACAGAGTAGTGTTTTGCATTGCCAGTGATAGTAGCTCAATCTACCTGAGGTTTGTTCTTAGGCTGGCTATGCACACCTTAGTGTGCTCTGTCCCTGAAGGGATTACGGCCACTCGTGACTCCTTTTGGTGCTCTAGCAGGAGAGAGATCTGTAAGAGATAAAAGGCTTTGGGCTGATCAAAGGAGAAGCCAAAGAAGGCCTCAGCCAAGGCTGAAAATATCTAACTGCCTACTCTTACAAACAGATCTCAAAAGAAAACCTTAAATGGTGCACACTTATAAGGGATATGGGTTGGTTGGTTAATCTCTGAGGTAAAGGATGCTTGAATGTAGGCAAGCAAACAGACAGCTGATAGCAAAATGTCAGCACTCTCATAAATAAATCATTTTGGGCTTACAGTTTATTGTATGCTATTCAAGACTGACACTAGGGACAGGAAAATTAATCATGTAAACTGGACTGAGAACACCCTTCACTCAATAGGTTAGAGAATTATCAAGTTATTAATCGCAAAACACTTGTTTTGGTTTGCACGGTCTTGTTATACTCCAATCATAGAAGAATACCATAGATGTGGCATTTTGAATAAACTGTAGTTCAAGTCAAACAATGAACTGGAGGAAATACTGTTAACAGCTGGTCAAAATTCTGCAAGATCTACAACTTACCAGCCCTTACAAGTGGGACATAGCTGAGACGGGATCTAGAATTTCAAGCAATACAACTCAAAAGCAGACACTGTGATGTCAAGTTAGTCATACAGTGTAAGTGCACAACTGACCACAGTGTACTCCATCAGCCCTCACAAAGCCGCATAAGTGTGTTAGTACCTTTTACTTTGTGGGCAAAAAAGAACCAGAAGAAGCAACCAGGTTCATTTAATGACATTTGAAAGCAAATGTCTACAGCTGAGAGCATGCAAATATAGTTAGGGGAATTAATAAACAAAGTCTCAACAAATGAAAACATACTGGTAAGCCCAGGCCAGTGAGTTCACTGTACCAAAACTAAAAGCTGGCATTTGGTCCTTAAAAATCCACACAAAAAATGCATTACACCATTGGGATTTTTTTTCTCACTGTATTCTGTCCCTGATCTGAAATATGATATGACATTACCTTACATTTCTCAGATGACAGATCCAAAAATTATAGTGTGGCTAAAAGCTTGCGTTTAGTCACATCTGAATTCAAATGGATAATTATGGATAAAATGTGTGCCTTAGAGAATGGAAAAGAATTGTGGATTTAAAACACCTCAGAAAAGTAAACACAATGTAACCAGCAGGAACCAGGTTGCTCTGCAGATGTGTTTTCCATGGTTGGGTCATTAATTAAGCTGATAATATTACAGCAAATCTTGAATGCAGCTTGACATTGCCATGCCCTGATAATTCACCATGCAAGTGGACATCAAAGGCTTCAACTGGAAGCCTCCAATTTTGCCTAATTACTCTCATTCTCATCTGCAAAGCCTTCCAGACCCCTGACACTTTAAGCTCATAAACAAAGGTCTAACAAAGCTGGACTCTCACAGTGACTCACCGTTTTCTCCATTATTATTTCTTAGGATACCTATCAAAATCATTTGGAAGGACACATTCCACAAGTAATGAGGGGTGAAGCAGCATGAAGTTTCTGCTAATTTATGAGCAGTTTATAAAATTGTCAGCCTTGAGAAAACAGGCTAATGTGAATATTTTTTTAACAACACCAGTGCAGCAGATTAAATCCCATTTTGAGCCTCAAGCAATTTTAATCTCAGAGGTGCTCAGAACACAGCATGGCGTTGACTTGGCAGCAGTATCCACTCATTCCTTTAAACGAAGTCTTTTTCTCCCAACAGTGCACAGTTGAGTTTAATTTAAAACTGATTACAGCCACTCCAAAAAAAGTGTGCTGAAACATGAGCTGGAAATGAATGTGTTCATTGCATGAGAAATTGGACTTGGCAAGTCAGTAAAGTGACAAAGGATTCAGCTCTTGAGAAGAGGTTTGGCACAAGAGCCAAAAGCTTCAACAGAACAAACCACTAACTAAACTCCATCTTGTGGCAAATTAATTGGCAGGTATGTTTTTTTTTCTTATTCAAAGTTTCTAAAAACCCAAAAGCCTTATGTTTGCATTCCTTGCTGTGCTATGGACCATGTGTCTTCCACTTTGGAGTTTAGGAATGCACATCTGGATAAATGTTCCCCTCATGTATATATTTTCCAGTGACAGCTACTCTATGAGAGCATTTTTCAAATGTGCTCAGAAAAGTGAAGGCAAAATGAAAAATGAACAAAATCCACAAACAAAATCTAGGAGTTTCAGTTTTAGCAAACAAAATCTGACAAGGCAAGGTTTATATATGCAATATGGCTTCAGCACAAAACAGTTAAATGTCCAAATGCTCGAAAAGTCATTATAAGAACTAAACACTCGATTTCTGCTTATGCATGAAAGGATCAAAACAATCCAACTCTGTGCAAATAGCTCACCCAGAGGTAGTGTAACAATAGTCTGGCTGCTGGCACAGGACCCCTATGCAGGTAAAGCAGAGAAAAATAATGCAGCAGAGACATAAACAACCTAGCCATGAGGGCACAGCTCTCATTTCAGTCCACATTTAGACCACACAGCTTTTCTACTCAAGTTTATCTAGTGTACATGACCAACAACACCTCATTATTTATACAATAATAATCATTTTACAAGCATCTTAAAGTAAATGTATACAGTTGCTGCACAAACCAACATCACTTCTAAAAATTACTAAAAAATCTAGTCAGTTCATATACTGTCCTGGTAAAACTACACATTCTTAATTTTACCAACTTACTTCCATTGGTGACTGCAGGTTCCTAATGTTAAGAGTCATAAGACAGCTAGTTTGCTAATGTTAATTTGCTTTATTTGTAATACATGTGAGAGATGGACAATACCACTCTATTCAATCCAATAGCAGGTCATTCCAAGGCTAATACTGATCCATTCATCCCTTGCAAATTGTACAGTTTTGGGAAAATCAAGTCAATTCATCTGCTTTCTTTGTACAATTACATATCCTTCATTTAAAAAAAATTATTTTAATCTACAACTATTTACATCATCCTCCCAAGATATGAAGCTAATGTTAAATGACCCATTCCATGAATGCAGCTAATGTTCATTAATACTTATGTGCTTACTGATTTGTAATATAGATAGGAGTTGGGTTATAGCACTTATAATTGTTTTCAATCAGATACAAAGCAATTCCAAGTCTAATAGCCTGATATCAATACTTTTTTAAAAGGTTTTTTTGTAGTTTTACATGGAGAACCAGAAAATGTGGACATCAAAAATAATGATGACTGTTTTTATGGCCAGGTGAAAAACTGTCTCAATATGTGACATAACATCACAGAAACTCTGTTTTGTTGCAGACTCCAATGTAAAAACCATGTATAAATTAATAAAAAAGTTACATTTCTTTCAACACACACAAAAAAAAATACTTTTGTATTATGATCAGGATTTAGTTGTTCAGATGTCAGAATACATTAGAAAAAACAAACAAATCAGCCAGTAGACTGATGTCAGGAGGGTTAAAAAACTAAATTTTCACAAGAGGATTTATAAAAAGAATAATCAAGATTAGAAGTATCGATCCACCTATCCCTAGTGAGATGTGCAGAGTTGAGAAATCTGGTCAATTCATCCACTTTCCTATTGCATGTCCTTCATTTTACCAAGTTATTTTAGTCTGTGACTGTAGGTAGCTAAGGCCAAGTAAAAAAAAAGAATTGGTGATCATCCCCGCCCGACCCTCTAAAAAGCACCCGACCGTTTTTTTTTTTTTTTTTTTTAACACAAAAAAACGCGCCAAACACCCTAGTCTGGCCTAGAATCATTCAAATTTTGCATGCTTCCAATGACGTGACCCAAATCAGTACACTTAACTGTCAATACCAATGGCCGGTCGTTTTTGTGATGCAAATCATGGCTTTTGCAGTGGCCAGCATCGTAAAAACACTGCAGTCGGCCAATAAAATTCGTTTAATTTCCCTGTTATCTAATGAAATAAAATACAATGGATTATTTTAACTAACTGTAATATATTATAATAACTATTATCGCAGCGTGCGTGCAGACTCACGCACAGAGAAGCAGACGGAGGGCCGGTTCTATAAATAAGAGAGAATAACTGACTAAGACACACATTAACGGTAACTTAACTAAAACACACTAAAAATAACTCATAGAGACTAGACTACAACTAACAATCATTACACATACAAAAATCTCCTCTTAAAGACCCCAAATAATTACAAAATAGACCCCATAAACACACAAGAGAACTTTATGCAAATACCGTACGACACGCAGCCATTTGATTGGCCGACACCCCCAAAAGCCGCCACAACACAAAAAAAAAAAAAAAAAAAACACCTCCCCCCCGACCCAAAATTTTGGTGAAAAAGGATGATCACCAATTTTTTTTTTTTACTTGGCCTAATGTTAAGTGAGCCTTATTCATTTGTAATAGAGATCAGGGATGAACAATACTACTATTTCTTTATCCGATACCAAGTCATTCCAAGGCTAATATCCTCTTACTGATATATTTTTATATTATCATTTTATTACCTGGAATATTTTTTGTTTTACACTGAGAATAAGAAAGTATGGACATCAAACAGTATGATGGCTTATTTTGGCCAGCAGAAAACTTAATGTTATTTGACATAACATTAGAGAAAAACTGATGTTTGGAAGTATTTCTTTCAAAACAAAAATGTAAACACAAAATGAAAGTGCACATAATAGTTTAATTGTTTTAGGTCAGAAAACATCAGAAAGAAACACATAAATAGAGCAGAAAACATAGATCTAGAGGGTTAAAAATCGATATTTTCAGGTTGTTTACAAAGAGAAACCGAATCTGAAGTATCAATATTTCAGTATCGACCCGCCTGTCCCTGGTGAGCTGTACAGAGTTCGGGAAAAGTAGTTCATTCATCCACTTTCCTTGTAAACCTACACTTTAACTTTTAATCTGTGACTGTTTACATCCTCAGCTGAAGTTAAACGAGCCGTTAGACAAAGGCAGCTAACGACGGTTAATGACTATTAGCTTCATTTGTAAAACAGATGAGCGCCGTGTCGACTGAGCTTAGTATATACACAAGATTTAAAAACCATGTAAGTGAAACGACAGGTTATGAGACAAAAACACACAGAACATCCTTAAAACTGTCAAACAAAGCTTACTTTGGACAGTTTCGACGTTATCAAACACTGTTTACTTTCACGACACGAGAATTTTCCTGAGAGAACAGCTCGACTGTTACTGTCCCGGTGGGAGCTCCAACTTTCACTACTCACCATTTCTACACTTTAACTGTCTGTACAGTTTAGCATTTAAAACGTTACAACAATAAACTTACCTTATTTCTCTTCTAATGTTATACAGGCATTTTCACACGTTTGCCCTCCATTGCCTTAGCTGGCAAAAGTTTGTACCTCCGTATTAACAGAACAGTCTTATGGGCTCGAGCTCCCGCAGCCCTGCGGACCTCCCATTTGATGACACGCCTGTCAGTCAATGAAGGACGGCCCCCACGTTTCCTGTGTAGGGATGCGGAGGCCCATTAGGGGACACAATAGCAAACGGATCCCATTAGGACAGTTATTTGACAACGGTTTAGAAGGCTAAATTCTACAAGAGCATCTTCTGATAATATATATATATATATGAAAAGCTCATTTATGTTCATAATTCAAATTTAATTATATAAAAATATAATTAAAAAATGCTATGCCCTGTGCATGGTGAGGGTCTAGGGGACTACCCCTGACCCTGATCAGGATTAAACAGATAATATAACTAATGAATGGGTTAATGGATGGATATTTGATGTTGTAATGTAATATAATATATGACAATTAACATTTTTATTAAATTATCAACAACAATAATTTTATTTGGCACCTAACCACTAGCTGCTCCACGGGTGCTGTGGACAGAGCTGCCCATCACTTTGTGCATGTGCATCCCATAGTTTGGTCACTAGTGTGTATATGTGTGTTATACCACATGGATGTGATAAATGCTGAAATCAAATTCTTCTGTATGCAAGCACCTTGTTCAGTGATTGTGCACTTTCACTGGCACTTCTAAAATTAAGGGTATTAATAGAAATTTCTACAGTAACAGCCTCTAAACTTCGGGGAAGTTTTTATACTACATTTTGGAACACTGGTATGAGGATTTGATTGCATTTCTGCTTTACTGAGCATTACTGAGGTCACATACTGATGCTGATTACCTCGGGCTCAGACATTATACTCCAGCTCAACCTAAAGGTATTGAATGGTGCTCCATCACTCCAGAGAATGTGATTCAAGTGCTCCACCAGATGATTCTCTACACTCTTAAAAAAGTTTTAAAAAATGCTTATATTTATAGAACCATGAACATTCAAAAAACCTTTCCTTGGTTAAAGGCTTCTTTACATGGTGAAAGTGTTCTTCAGATTGATATGTTGTAGATGGTTCTATACAGAAACTTTTTAAAGAACGTTCACCAAAAAGGGTTCCTCTATTATTAAATGCTTGATATTGTAACAATAGCTGAACCCTTTCTGGTACTATATAGAACCCTTTTCAAAAAGTTTCTATATAGAAACATCTACTCCATGTTCTTCATCAAACAGAAGAAGCCTTTCACCATGTAAAGGGCTCTTAGAGTGTTCATGGATCTACTGTATATGCACCTTTACTGAAGAACCCTTGGAGAACCATCTTTCTGGATCAGAAAGAAACACTCTTAAAAGAGATGGTTCTTCAAAAGTTCTTTAGTAAAGAAAATGGTTGTATACAGAACCATGAACAATCAAAGAACGCAAATGGTTCTTTCTGTGGTGGGGTTCTTCAGATTGATGAGGAATGTACTGTAGATGGTTCTATACAGAACCGTTCTGAAAATATTTTTATATAGCACTAAAAAGGGTTCCTCTATTATTACAAGCTTGGCATTGTAACAACAGCAGAACTTTTTGGGGGGCTATATAGAATCATTTTCTTTACTAAAGAACCTTTGAAGAACCATCTCTTTTAAGAGCGAAGAGCTCCAGAGAATGCATTTCAAATGCTCATTGCTGGGGAGCTTGATACCCCTCTAGGTGATGCTTGGTATCATTCATGGTGATCTTATGGCATAGAGACAAAGCTGTACAACTGAGCATCTGTCTCAGCAATCAAGTACATACAGTTCAAATCTTTATTTCATGTTATGCAAGGAGTAGGCAATCACCTTTACACATACTGCTTGAACATGTGTGGACTGTGAAACATGAACAACAGTTGCCTTGTCTAACCTTCAGCCTACATTATGAAAGTTCTTCATAAAGAACATGTGGTTACCAGAACATGGTGAGAGTAAAATGTCCAGAGGAGCCAGGTGTCCCTCCCATGTTGCTGGCCTGTTTACCAAAGTGGTTCCTAATCCTGGACCACTGCCCTGCACAGTTGAGTGTTTTCTCTGCCCTAATACAGCCATTTTAATCTCATGAAAGGCTTATTATAGAGCTGATGGGTTGGTTCAGGGATGCTAATTAGGGCACACACACAAATATGCACAGCAGTGGCTAAATAAGATCGGTCTGGGGAAAGATTGCTATATTTGCATCTTATATGGTCTATTTCTCATTGGTCCTGGAATCTCCTTTACTCATTTTAACATTTTCTCTAGTCAATATAATCACAGAAAAGCTTATTACCAAGGAGTGTTAGAGCTGGAAAACACTCAAACATACTGCTCAGACAAACAGGAAAGCAAGTTTAAAAGGATAGATAATTTCTTTGGACCTTTGTTACTATTTAACATTTCTTCATTACTCTAGTGTAAAGACTTAGAACATTATTGGACTTGTCTGAGGTGCTTTTGAAGGCTCTTAACATGCGTGGCCTTGTAGAGTAGCATACAAAATCATCGGAATATACACTAGCCAATATCCCATGCCAACACATACTTTCATTTCCATAGAAATTTAGTTTCTAGCCATTTGGAGACTGTGATGAAATCCACAAATGCTGTTGCTCCAAATATTCAATCCACTATGATAGAAGGTTGAGGTTGGACAGTGTCATCACTTCTTAGGTGTCACAAGTTGTTAACATTGAGTTTATTAAGCTTTAGCACAGCTGTTCATTGTCAGCCAGAAGTTTAGCGCATATGCAAATCATCAGGGGAGGTATCATGTATACAGTTCATAAGCAACATCAATAAAACTATTAATCAATAAGTGCTATAGCACTAATGCTAGCCCAAAACAAATATCTACTGCATTCCTATGTCTCATGACGCCTTGCACAAAAGATGTGCCTGAATGTCTGGTGCAGAATAAACAGCTGTACTAAAACATATAAACTCACTGTCAACAACTTGTGGGAGACACTAAAACTGAGATAAAAAGCAGTGACACTGTCTCATTTCTACCAGAGAAAAGTGAATATCTGGAGCGGCATTATAGTCCTCATGAAGTGAAAGAATGTGTTGACATGGAAAATGTTCAATTTAATGAGAAACCCCTCACCTTTGAGCAGTGGGGTAACTGATGATTGACTATTTTGATAGCCAACAGTTATGTTCTGACCAAAATCACAAATGTATACATCCAAGCACCTTCATTACAGTGATCTACAACTGTTGTAAATTTCCCTAAGCATCTTAAAATACAGAATTTTGGGAGTAAATTACACCAAGATCAGAGTCAAAACACACACACACACACACACGCACACATATATGAATATAAAATCTCTCCATGCCACGGCAGTAGTGTAGACTGTATTATTACACTCAGTGTACTTCACCAAATCTATGAGTAGTTTCTTGAGGGAATCAGGGGATGTTGTTCACCTTAATCACAGTCAGTTCATGAATGTAAATGTATGTAAATGAGATTGTATGATAAAGTAATTTCACGTCTTTTTTCATATCTGAATGAGGATTAGCAAAAACAGATTAGATTATTAGAGTATTAGGCTTTGCATTATTTAAAAAAAGATTATTAAAGACTAGAGGAAAGCTCATATGTTCTTCAGAAGTTAAGCTACTATACTGCAGTGAGGGAAATAAAGTAATGATGCATAATAATAATAATAATAATAATAATAATAATAATAATAATAATAATAATAATAATAATAATAATAATTATTATTATTATTATTATTATTATTATTATTATTATTATTATTATGTTCTCTGATTGCTTCAGTTAATAATACAATGATTGCTGTCATGTATATACAACTCCTAGTTAAAAAAAACAGAGATGCTGTACAAACACAACATATCTAATATTGATAGTGAGAAATTCCATTGTTTTTTATTTAAATTCAATGCCAGCAGCATAAAACAAAAGATGTGCCCCCATTTTCCACTGCATTGCATCACCTTCTTTTAACCATATTGTAAGCATTAGATTAACTGGCAACAGGTAAGTAATGTGATTGAAAGTTTTTTGAAGTACATATGGAGAGAGATTCACCATCTTGTTCAAGGCTGCACAGGCAAATAGCACAATAATTTAAGAAGAACATGTATTTATCTACAGTACAGCAATCCTAATACGCAACATACAAAGCCAAAAAAATGTGCCGCTGGCATCAAATGCAACATGGTAATTAATTTTTTATATGTACTATTTTCAATTAAACACATGGTTTAAATATTTCCACATGATTGCATTATCGTTATATTTACATTTTGCAACCTATTTGTAAATAAATAAATAAAATAAAATTTGGAAGGTTTTAAAAAAAATGCCAGAAGAACACAATGTGTTGTATGAAAACAGACATAGTTTATCATTAAATACTGAAGCTTCTTAATGAAAGCCATGTAGTTCTGATGGAAAAGTGGCTGCAGGCAGGTAAACACGAGCATATCTGTATCTCTGTGTTTGTAACTAACCCAGTTTTGTATGCACAACCTTGATTTCTACAGCGTTCTAGGAGAGGATCTTCAATAGCATGTAATCCAAACAAGCAAACCAGACACACCAGATACCCACTTCAAGCTGACCACAAATATGTTGACTTATTTATATTAATCTGGCGATGGTGATGCGGCCTGTGCGTAATTGAAAGCTTGCAGAGCATCATACAAACAGCCAGTTAATGATACAGGGCAGCTGAACTTCTTGGCCTGATGTCATTTCACTCAAACAGGGTGGGGGTGGGGTGGGGGACTTCACATTTTAGTTTTATTAGCCTGTGACCACATCACTGCAGTGGCTGTTCAGTCTTGTCAGTGGAGCGAAGATTAACGTTGTTTTCTCTGGATGTCAAAGGTACATAAATATTTATATTTGTAAAAAAAAAAAGGATGTACTAATGAGTAATAAACAAATATTTGTGCAATGTTCTTCAGTATCCTCAATTAATCAGACAAGTTAAGGGTGTAGAACCCAAAACAGTCTAAATATGCCACAAATAAGTAGAATATGTTAATTGTTCATATTATTTTGGGAAGTTTATATTTTTTTAAATTAAGAAATTACTTGTTGTGGTTAAGCAACATATTGTGTGTCTGGTGTCTGTGTATTTTTGTGTCTGATACACTCATACCAGCACAACACACGCTAACACACCACCACCACATCAGTGTCATTACAGTGCTGAGAATGATCTAACAAATAATATCTGCTCTGTGGGGGTCCTGACCATTGAAGAACAGGTGAAAGGAGGTTAATAAAGTACACAGAGAAACAGATGGACTACAGTCTGTAATAGTGTAGAAGGAGTTTTATTAATTAAGTGCCTGGTCTGTGTATAATCTAACTGACAAAATGATGACTGAATCTAAGCCCATAGTGACCTCTACTGAATATGTTTGGAATTACAGTTACTTAGGTTGAGATCTGTCAAACAAATGCTGCTCAAATTTCTGACCTTCAGAAGAGCTGCAAGAAAGAAGAAGTGACCTTGGTCAACATGTAATAGTCATATTTGATTTTGTCTCCTCCTGTAGATTATGTGTAAGTGACAATTATATAAATATATAATATTACAATATACTATATATTTATATAAATATATACATTTATATTATAATATAAAAATATTACAGTTTTAATGGAATAGCTTAAATTTGAAGTTCACCTCAATCCACATCTGAACATCTGTGAATGTTTATTAATTTGTTTACATTAATTTCCTGGAAAAATCATCATATAATATAAAAAACATTAATAGTATTAATTGTTGTGGGTTGTGGAATCATTTTACCAAAAGCAGAAATCAGTGACATTGTTATGCTAAAATTGACAAAATGAAATGAAATACATTTTTATTAATTTAATACAGACAAATGGATTATATCAAGTCACATACACTGACAGGTAAACTGTGCTCAAATGTGAAATAAGGTGAACTTCCCCTTTAAAAACGATCTTCTTACCTCACTGTGAACAGCAACTTAACCCAGGCCATCAAAGAGTTCCTCAAAACAAGAAGAGTTTATAAATTCACTCTGTCAAATGGAATAAACACGTCTTCAGGAAGTTGATGTCAACAAATCAGTTAGGGTACTAAAACGGGCAGATTGTTTTCAAATAAGAAATAAGATGAACTTCTCCTTTAAAGGAAACTTGCTACTATGGAATATAAATATTAGGATTCAGCAATAGATTCAGTATTAATATGTGTATTGTTTTCTAGCTATTAGTTATTGGCTATAGCTTAAATTGGCATGAGGTAAAAAAAATATATTTTTACTAATTTCCAGATTTAAACCCATTTGTACTTGCATATACACACATGGCTCTTTAATAGTTCTTAAATTAAAGAATAGAACAATGAGAATTTAAGTCTTTGCATGTTGAAACTGGTCTTCAGATTGAATTAAGAATGTGACTTAATGAACCTAGTGCCCCCTAGTGGCCCCATCTTTAACAACACATAATACAAATACAGTGTCACAGCTGGGGTTGTCAGAACTTAATGCATAATAGATGACAGGACTACAATCTGCATTGATAAAGGGGGGCGTCCTTCACACATTTAAACACTATCATTTATAACCAAGTTTGTCAATTAATAACTAATATATCTAATTAACACAGATTATTGATAATGGCAATTATACAGATTGCGACATTATGTGAGTGAATCAGGTTTTATATACGGTGAGAAACCTTCAGTGGATTGTGTAGAATGTAAACATTGCATTAATAAATGTATGAGGCACATTAAATGTGTGAATATTCACAGATGGTAAATATCTCAGTTAATGTAAGTATATTTTATGTACTATAGATCCATTTTTACTTGAGTAAAATGTGGATTTAACTATATAAAATGTCGTGCTCAGTGCAAATTATTAACATTATAAAGCCAAGAGCATACTATTTAATACATTGTTCAGTTTTTTTAACCCCTTCATAATCAGTATGATAATTAAATTATAAATCATCTTACACCATTTATCATTACTGCTACAACTACTACCACTACTACCATTACTGCTACTACTACAACTATTAATACTACTACTACTACTGCTGCTGCTTCAACTATTAATACTATTACTGCTCCTACTACTATTGCTGCTACTATTACTATTAATACTACTACTAATAATAATATTACTACTACTACTACTAATACTGATACCACTACTACTACTGCTGCTACTACTACTGCTAAATAATAATAATACTGATTCTACTACTAGTACTACTGTACTAATATTGCTGCTACTACTACTACTACTACACCTATTACTACCACTACTACTACTATTAATGATAATATTTTTTATATTAATTAAATAAATAAGAAAAACCTGATGAATATATTCAGATACATTTCTTTTGCTCCCTGATGGATGATCAATGCACTCATGCACCACAGTACACATGAAGATTTCTAAGTTTAATTTGACTTGACTTTAAAAATGAATGGAAACTCAGTGTATAAGAAGTTAAAAAGTTTGTGCTCTGTATTTTTTTGTTTGTTTAAATAACAAGCTGTGAGCAACATATTCTGGATGTTTCAAATATACAAAACAAAACTCAGAGAATGTGTTTATTTTTATTTATTTATTTATTTATTTATTTATTTTTCATCATTTTCCAGAAGGTGAAATAAACCGGTCACAGAATTTGAGTTTTCTTGCAATTTGGTGCTTCAGGCTTTACAGAGTTAATGTGTGTAACAGAGGTTTGGACCCTTTAAGGAGTTAAATGCTCTTAAAACATCTAACACGGACACAAACAACTTATCATGCATTACATATAAGTAAATTGTTCAATTATACACTGGGATAGTCAGTTTTAATGGCAATGATAACTCTATTTACTCACACTTACTGTTGAGCATGTCAGAAAAGATTGTTCCTAAAATGTTCATCTCATGCTTCCAGCTGTGGCCCAGCAGGGGTCAGTGGACTTTCAGCTAAGTGAAGAGGGTGTGTTTCATTGAGTGCTAACTCAGATATGTTTGGATGGAAGAGATGGTATAACAGTGACAGTAAAAGCCTGGGTGTAGACAGGCCTGTGGGGCTCCAGGGGGGTCCACTGAGTTCCACTGACTGAAACATAATGAACTGGAACATTACTGCTGCATCAAAAGAAAATCAATGCTGAGGGATGTGATATTATATTCACACAGTAATATCAGTATCATTAAATGTACCAACATGGCTGCTTCACATGTTCAACTATACTATTTTCCCTTATTCCTGATGTTTTGGTGGAATTATACATCACAGTCTGTTATTACAGCAATATTTTCAACCTCCTTTAGGATGAAACAGACCTTGCCTTTATTATGTATATGTACTGTGCTCTGCCATCTTACCTCTCCATGGTCACCCAGACCATCAGCCGTTTTAGAGATGCTCACCTTGTTGAAGGGAATAAATAAGTTTTCATGTATTTGATGTTGACGTTGAATTAACATACGAAGACAATTAAATTATAATATGAAATGAAGTGAACTAGTAAGTAAGTAAGTAAGTAAGTAAGTCATTTTTATTTATAGAGCACATTTAACACCAAAGTGCTGTACACATAAAAGCATTCACATCACAATTATTATTCCTACTATTCCTTTAAATGGAACTTGCTAATAGAGAACTGGTTTATAGTTACTATTTATTAATTCTTAGTTATAGCAATATAAGCATGCTTAACTTGGGATATAATTCCTTTTGATTCATTATTTTAGTAAACTTACCCAACTCATCCTACATCCAATTTTTTCATGTACGTTCTTACTTATTTTTTTTTTTATGGTGTTTACATTTTCCAGATAAAAATATATTTTTAGATGATACTTTTTGCCAATATGATTTGCACACAACAGAATTTGACCTCCACATTTAACCCATCTATGCAGTGAAACACACACACTAGGCTGTGAGAACATGTGCCCGAATTGGTGGGCAGCCCTATTCATGGAGCCTGGGGAGCAGTTGGGGTTTAGGTGCCTTGTTCATAAGCACTTCAGTCATGACCTACCCAGAAATTGAACCTTAACTACCAGGCCATGGCTGCCCCAATTATTCTTGCATAATGCTTTTAAATGATGTTTGCAATAAAATCAGTCAGTTTTTGCATACTCAAAAATGATGGTTCTTCACTGTTCATTTAATAAAAGAACAGGCATACCAGAACAATGTAAAAAAAAAAGGTAGAAAAAAAAGCATTGGCATGTTTAAAGTTTGAAATGACTTGAGTAAAAATCTAAAATAAGCTGTGTATAAGAGGTTAAAAAGTTTGTGTGGTTTTGTTTTTGTATAATTTTGTTTGTTGCTCAAACCACATAGCTGGTTCACAACATCACAGCATAAAACATTTATTTTCATATCTTCATCACTTTTTCTCTCATGAACACAGTCATTACAAGATCTTTGGTAAATACAACCGTAGATGAACAACAACACTTGAGAAATTACACCAGGGTTATCAAACTCCAGTCCTAGAGTTCCTGATTAAACACACCTGATTCATTTCAGCAGGTAATTACCAGGTTTAATTGTAATGGCTGAGAAATCACCAAACTACCAGTCCTCCAGAAATGGATTTTGACACCCTTAAATTACACCATGTCATTATTTATTTGACAAAAAACTAGGCCAGAATGTAAAACTAAGGTTGTATTTACCTATTTTTTAGACCTTGCAAGCACCACATTGTTTTTTTTTTCTCAGAAGCCTAGTTGATAAAGTATGTCAAAGTGAGAAGATCATAATTGTCAGGTTATACAGAATATGTTGTGCTGAACACAAAGTTAGCAAACAGTGGCATGGTAAACATTATTTAATGTACTATGTAAACGCAAAATCTGAAATAATAGCAGAAATAGCCCAATATTAACAAAGATTAAACAACATGCTGTGAGCAATATGTTCTGGACAAGATTCTTTGGATGGTTCTTTTGTGGTGAAATGGTTCTTCAGATTACTTTGAGAATGTGTTGTATGGTTCTGTATAGAACTTTTAGAAAATCTGTTCTGTGTAGCAACAAAAACAGTCCAGCTTGTAACAATAGTGAAGTCTTTTGGTGCCATATAGACTTTAGTAAAGAACCACTGAAGAACCAACCAAGTGTAGTCACATACATCAACCTTCTGGACTGTCTGAATAGAACATTTTGAAAGGTAAAGTTTCAAAATACATGTTTGTGTTGTATCATTCTTTTTGAAACTTTAACATTGCTTACAAGAAGAGAACTAAAACCCCACCATAGCCTATTTATGCAAGTAAGTAGTTCATCCCAGCTTCCTGTAATTGCATCAAATTGCCGATAATAGGTTTTGCATTGCTGATGTGCCTGTGCATGTAAGTACAAACATGTATGATAATTAGTGATAATGATATGCCATAAGGTGAAAGAGTTAAAATGAGGGATAAAATAACCGAGCACTGTCTTTAACTAAATTATACAGCACCCAATCAGCTGTTATTTGGTGTCGGATAATGGGTCAGTAATCATGCTCAATCAAGCAACGCAGCCCTGTCTTCTAAATAATTACACACTGTGTTTAGTCCTTCTGGGGAGTCGTCTTCTGAAGGTAAACGAGTGATTGGGTAATCAACGCCTTCAAATTGATTTCTTCTGGACTTCACAGCCGCTAACCTCTACCCTGTCAAGTTTTCTTAGGATGGGGAGCTGGGGTGGTCAGAAAGGGTCTTAATGTATCAGGAAGACTCATTTTGCTCTTGGATCTGGTATGTGTATGCCAACACATAGGGCTTTAAGGTGGGAGGGTGGCGGCTGATATTTGTGTCTTGGTCACAGATCAGGAGTGCTATATCCTCTACTGACTGCAGCTTTGGGGTTTTTTCCTTCTTTTTTTTTTTGCAAACTCATAAAAGTGTCAGTCAGACCAGACACCGCTTTGAAGTAGAGGTTCCTGTCATGAAATACCCCAGAGAGATATACCCCACCCTGTTCATAAGCAGCACTGCAAATGATATCTTCATAAGCTAAAAACTATATATAAGGGATATTAGTCCTGCCATCCGCCATCCAGCATTTTAGTGGAAGCTAGTGTTATCAACCTCAATAAACACTTTTAATCACTAAAATAGGAGAAATGATTTCATAAACAACCTCAATAATCACTATTAATCACTAGAATAGGAGATATTAGTCCATAAACAACCTCAATAAACACTATTAATCACTGGAATAGGAGATATTAGTCTATAAACAGCCTCAATAAACACTTTTAATCACTAAAATATGAGATATTAGTCCATAAACAACCTCAATAAACACTATTAATCACTAGAATAAGAGATATTAGTCCATAAACCACCTCAATAAACACTATTAATCATAAAATCACTAATTATCACAAATAACTCCAACAAATACCTGATTATAGAGAATAAGATCACTAATTATCACAAATAACTCCAACAAATACCTGATTATAGAG
>BRDA01066804.1:0-24239 GCA_036984385.1 Crenuchus spilurus | reverse complement strand
AACCTACAAATTCTGAAAAAATGCAAGTATTGATTGTGCAAGAATGGACTGCTATCAGTCAGGATTTGGTCCAGAAGTTGATTGAAAGCATGCTAGGGAGAATTGCAGAGGTCCTGAAGAAGAAGGGTCAACACTGCAAATATTGACTTACTGCATTAACTCATTCTAACTGTCAATAAAAGCTTTTGTTACTCATAATATGATTGCAATTATATTTCTGTATGTGATAAAAACATCTGACAAACACACACAAAAACCAGAGGGCAGCAGATCATGTGAAAATATAATATTTGTGTCATTCTCAAAACTTCTGGCCATGACTGTACATTGATGCAGTGGTAAAGCTCAACCAAGTGCTGTGTGTGTAAATGAACATACTTGTCAGAAGTTGCAATAACACATGTTAATAAATCAATTTCTCTTTAACAATCACAGGAGCATTTTTTTGGGAAGGCCTATAAAATGACCCAGTTCCATATGTGTGTCAGCACTGTGTACAACACACAAGTGCTGGCCTTCATCCTGACCATAGTTGCTCTTTGAAATGTTCAACAATATCATTTGACATGGCAGAGTCTTCAGTACATGCTCAGCAGTAGGAGTGGCTGGTTGGACTGGGGGAGGTTCTGGGGAGAAATGTATATAGTGACTGACTGGGTGAGGTTTGACCTCAGTAATATATATTTATTTAATCTAGAGCCCTCTGCATGGCTAGAGTAACAGTTGCAGCCTGTCAGAGCCAGAGACAAAAGGTTGGCGGGAGAATGCCTGGCTGTGATGGACGGAGATAGCTGTCTAGGAATTTGCTTTTTTGAAGTTCCATTCGGATCAAATGGATCGTCTTGGCAGGGCCTCCCTCCTTTTCCATCCTTTATTTAAAATGGAAAAATGCAAGCAGAACCTTTTGTCATTTGTGACCTCTTCTGTCTTGCTCTTATTCTCTCTCTCTTTCTTTCTCTCTCTCTCTCTCTCTCTCTCTCTCTCTCTCTCTCTCTCTCTCTCTCTCTCTCTCTCTCTCTCTCTCTCTGCAGTATGTGCAATCAATCAGGGCTTGTCAAAGAAAGAAGGGAGGCAGTTGAAATAGACATCAAAAAGGGGGAAGAAGAGATGAATCGAGGCAGGTGCTTGTTCAGCATACTCATTTCTAAATCGAGAAAATCTGGAGGGATAACGTAGGAAAACGCCTCTGTTATATTAGCAGAACAGCAGAGTGGAGCTCGTGGTTTCATACTCGATCAAAGTGTTGGCACATCTAGATCAGGTAGAAAAGGAGATCCACATTTTGATATTAGCGTTTGTGTGGTAAACCTTTCTTGGACTTTTTGTCTTAATTGGACTCTTCTGGTTTGTACACAGCATAGAAAACAAGGTGACGTGCTGTATATATATTGCTCTGAGCATGCAGTGATAGAATACTTATGATTTCTGATTCTGCCCTTAAACATTTTGGGCAGACCAAACTATAAGGCCTAGATATATGAACCTTGGTTATTTGAAGCCCCTCCTGCTACTCAGGCACACAAACTCAGCCTGAAGGTGGCAGTATAGGACATTACAACATCTTGGACCTTCTAGCTCCTAAACAGTCAGGTTTACAATCAGAATGATCTTTTGTCTGATTCTGTAAATCAAAAACAATTTCATTTACAATTTAATTTGTAATTTGGACTCATTTGCTCCACCCACTTCAGATATAATTTGCATATACAGTATGGCATAAATTTGTGAGTATCACTGTTGTGTGGGTAATATATTGATGTGAAATTGAGTTTAAACTAATGGTTCAAAGTATATCAAATTCATCTACTAATAAATGACTGATAGTCATTCTTGGACATTAAAAACATCATGTTTTGGTTCAAAATGTGTCTTAATATATAAAAAAACAAATACAGAGTTATTTATGGTGAAATCATAAAGTGAGTTCAGGCAGTAAATGGCTTCCATTTGAATTTCATTCAAAACACTATTAAATGACAAGGAGAATTGATGGATAGATAGACAGGCAGGTAGATAGGCAGATAGACAGATGGATGGATGGATGGATTGATGGATGTATCGATGGATAGATCGGCAGGTGGATAGATAAATAGATGGATGGCTGGATTGATGGATAGATCAGCAGGTGGATAGATAGACAGGGGGATAGATAGACAGATAGACAGATGGATGGATAGACAGATAGATAGACAGGTGGATAGATAGACAGACAGACAGATCGATGGATGGATAGATAGACAGGCAGGTAGATAGGCAGATAGACGGATTGATGGATGGATTGATGGATGTATCGATGGATAGATCGGCAGGTGGATAGAGATAGATAGCTAGATAGATGGATGGCTGGATGGATTGATGGATAGATCGGCAGGTGGATAGATAGACAGACAGATAGACGGATGGATGGATAGACAGGTGGATAGATAGACAGACAGACAGACAGATAGACGGACGGATGGATGGATAGACAGATAGATAGATAGACAGAACAGACAGACAGATAGATACAATAGATAGATAGACGGATGGATGGATGTATCGATGGATAGATCGGCAGGTGGATAGATAGATAGCTAGATAGACAGGTGGATAGATAGACAAATAGATGGATGGATGGATGGATAGACAGATAGATAGATACATATATCTATAGATAGATGGATGGATAGATGGATGGATAAATAGACGGATGGATAAATAGACAGATGGATGGATAGATAGATAGATGGAAAGATAGATAGAGAGATAGACAAATAGATATTACTAAAATTATGAGTAAATTGAGGAGCAAATTGAATTGTTTGAAATAATAGTCAAATTACTTTTACAGATGAGCAATTAGAGATTTTAATATAATAGACCTTGATCACCTGAATAAGTGACAGCACATAAAACCTCAGATTTTGGACTTGTTTCTTGCTGCAGGCTCATTTCAAGCCTGTAGAAATCATCAGCTTCTGAAGACAGTCATTGACAGTGTGCCGGACGAAATCTGCGCAGTGCTGGATTGTAATGAAGAATAATGATTTTTTCTTCTCCTCAGTTTGCCAAAACAGATATGAAATCGCTTCTCACATGTTCTGTCGGTCCACGCAAATATCATCCAGTTACGCCTGCAAATGTGGAGTCAGCCACACATCTCTCCAGCATGCTACAGCCTCATAAAGAAAATTGACAAACACCCAAAATGCCAGCATAGGTAAATACTGCCAAGCAAATATAGACTGGAAGAGAAAAAATGTCAAAGGGGCTGAGTTGTCTTTCACAATATTTAGATGGGGATCAAAAGATTTCTCCCTTAATTATTATATTTAGTGAGTGCATGTGTGTGTGTGAGCAAGTGAGAGAGAAAGAGCGAGAGAGAGAGACTGCCAGATGGTGGCACCGTAGAACCATGTCCCAGTACTGCTCACACGTAATGGAATTCAAGCCTGAATTATCATGATATCCAATAACACACTGAGGGCCAATCAGCACTGCTTAACGACTTAACTTCCCACCCATTCATATACCCCCATCTTTCTCTCTCTCTCACTCTCTCTCTCTCTCTCTCTCACTCTCTCTCTCTCAACTCAGATTTAAGTCATAAGAGGTCACCCTTCACCACAACAAAATCAATGCTCAGTTCTATTTGGTTAATACATATTTAAATATTAGTAAAGGATGACAACCAAAAATAAACTTTCAACATTTTTAATGCTTATTTCAAAAAGATATTACAGATTGTTTATTTAAAGTTCAAAATATGCCAAAGAAACAACCTGAGTAGGAAATAAAGAGGGTCTCCATTTTCACAACACCTTCTTAATACATTTAATTTAGAAAATAAGACAGTAATGAATCTCTGAGAGGAAAGAATAGAAGCTGGACCCACTGTGAGGCCTAGGGAGGTTAATGAAGTTATATGTACAGACAAATTAGAACATTTCCATTCTTTAATAAACAGAAAATGGAAAATACACTTCTCTCACGTCTCACTGAAGGTGCAAACTTCCTTCAACATTATGAAGGTTAATTTAAAAGTCAAATCTAATTCTTTAAATTGAGCTCTGAGGTCACATGACTTATGTTTAAGAATAAATAAACCATGAAAAAGGCATATTTATGAGATAATGTTCTTACTTAGGGAAAAGGACACAGGATTAGTCATAAAGGCCTCGAAAATGTCCAAACCAATTTTCATATCTGAGCCGCAACAAAAATATCTGCCAGGAGTGCCATAAAATCACACAATAACAACATGGAAAGAAGGCATGCAAATCAGGCTTATTCCACAAAATACACACGTTCAATTAAAGTTAAAACAGTATTTTGGGGTTAATACTAATTTTCTTTGCATTATGCAGTAACACTGCATCTTTTTCTTCTTTTGACTTAATTTCTGCAAATAAATGCTCCAAAATATATTTTTATTTAGTATTTAGGGGAAATGTTAGTAATTTTTCTGATTATTTGTAATTATTTGTTGCTGTGGTCTGTATTGTTTCCAGAGCTGTATTTTAACTATATCTGTCGTGTCAAGTTCATTTAAAATGATAGTGCCATTTGTGTTCATTTTTTTTATTTTTTTATTTTTTTTTAATTATTTATTTATTTATTTATTTATTTTATCATTATAGATTATGTATGCTGTTTTTATCATTATACTTTTTATTATTATTACTTAATATTTAATGTTTTTGAGGCACCAGGAAGGAAGGACTGCACTTTTTAATCTCGTTGTACTACTTGAGTGTACAATGACAATAAAGATTCTGATTCTGATAGCTCTTCAGTCATTATTTAAGTAGTTAAAAGTTTGTTGGAAATCTTAAAATGTTTGAAAAAAGTTTGGATTTTTTTGTTTGTTTTTTGGGGGCTGGAGTTTGGGAACATTTTGGACCCTTAATAATTTTTATTTGTATTCTAATTTCTACAAAATAGTTTTTGCAATAGATTGCAAAACAGATTCATATATTCACACTCAGGACAAAGCATTGTATATATTAGTTATTATTGTATACTATTTTTTATGGAATATTGTAACTAATTTAACTCAAGTTAAAAGCTGTTTCTTTCATTACCTTTTGGAGATAACAGATTTTCTTCTAAACAGTCAATTAATATTTTAATGTGTATGATATTTAAATAGAAAAATGAAATTATGTTTTAAATGTATAACAGGGGATCGTGGATGTAATTTTATATAGTCCCTGCTGGCTACATATTATATACTGTATATATAGTTTGGATACACTTTCTTATTCAATGTTTTAATTTTTTTCCTACATTGTAAATGAACACTGAATTCATCCAGACTATGAAGGAGTCATGTAGTAAACGTAAAAGTGTTAAACAAACGAAAATACATTTTAGATAGTAGATTCTTCAAAATAGAGACACAACTGACGTCTCAAACACATTAAGAGGCAAGAAATGCAGGTCATGAACTCTTGACAAGACACAGCTGTTAACTGAAAGCCATTCCAGGTGACTACCTCATAAAGCTGACTGAGAAAATGCCAAGAAAGCTGCATCTAAGCCAGATGTGCCTACTGTGAAGAATGTAAAATATAAACATATTCTGGTTTGTTTACTTGTTTGTTTACTAAATAATTACAGATGTGTTTACTCATAGTTTAAATGACTTTAGTATTAATCTACAATGCAGAACATTTTAAATAGTGAAAAACCACTGAATGTCCAGGGGATGTATCCAAACCTTTGACTGGTACTGTATATATTACACATGGCATGTTGTATTTTTCAACATTAAAAAAAATGTCATTTCTATTTCTTTGCTAGGAAAATTCAGTACACTTTTTTCCATTCTGTGTTGATATTCCTTACAATGTGTTAAAATGAACAACACAGAAAAGATTCCACTTTGTCATTATTTATTTAACAAAAACTACGCTCGGGTGCAGAAGCACTGTGGGAAAAATTAAGCCCACCCTGTGAAATAACAGTAGAACAACCTTAGCAATAACTTGAAGTAATCGTTTTCTGTATGACTGTCAGTCTCACATTGTTCTGGAGGAATTTTTGCCTACTCTTCTTTACAATGTTGCTTCAGTTCATTGAGTTTTGTCTGTGCTTGTTTATGCACAGCTCTGCTAAGGTCTTGTCACAGAATTTCAGTTGGATTGAGATCTTGATTTTTTTCTTTTACAGTTGCTCTGTTATAGATTTACAGGTGTACTTGTTATGTGTGTCCTGTTGTATGACCAAATTTCGGCCAAACTTTATCTGTTGGATAGATGATATAACATTTGAGTACTTTGGCACACAGAGGAGTTCATGTTCCACTGAATGACTGCAAGGTACCCAGGTCCTGCAAAACAAGCCCAAATTATTACCCCTCCACCACCGCACTTGACAGTTGGTTCGAGGTGTTTTTGCTAACATTCAGTTTTTGCCAAATGTGACTCTGCATTATAGTTTGCACAGATACAACTTTGTTCTTTTTAGAAAGCGGAGGCTTTCTCCTGTCAACTCTTCCAAACAAGAAATATTTGTTTGGCCTTTTTCTAAGTGTAATGCCACGAGTCTCAACATTTAACATGATAACTGAGGCCTGTAGAGTTTGAGATGTAGCCTATGGATTTTTAGTTTTTTTATCATTTCTCTGAGCATTGCATGGTCTGACCTTGGGTTGAATTTGCTGGGCTGTTCACTCCTGGGAAATTTGCAACACTTTTGAATGTTTTTCACTCATGAATAAACTTTCTCACTGTACAGTGATGGACTTCAAATGGTTATACCTTTCAGGTTGATTGGCAGCAACAATTGCTTCTCTAAGATCATTGTTGATGTCTTTCCTCCTTGGCAACACACCAGAATGCTCCAATCCAGCAAAATTTCAAAACGTCTGCTTTCATGAAGGTAGTCTTGCTTGCTTTTTGAGCTATTTAGCAGATGCTCTTATATAGAGTGACTTACAGTTGGGGGTTAGGTCCCTTGCACAAGGGCACTTTGGTCATGACCTGCCTGGGGATGGAACCGGCAACCTTCTGGTTACAAGACAAGATTGGTAACCACCACACTTGCTGACCTGGCTGATATTTACTCTCTTAAATTCTATGGAAGCAGTCAGGGTGAACTTAATTTTTCCCACACTGCTTTTACATTCTGGCCTACTTATCATCAAATAAATAATGACATGGAGAAATTTCTCATGTGTTGTTGTTCATCTGACGTTAATATTAAGACCTTGTGTAAGATTACAGTATAAAACATTCAGTACCTTCTTTGTTTCATCAATACTTTATTATGTTAAAACAAATAAGGTGAATTTCATAAATCCATGTGATGGCTGGAGCTTTGAGGAGAACATCCAGAACCACACTCATCTGCTTTTATTTATTTATTATTAGCAAGATGTAAAATTCAGATTATTATTATTATTTATCGGTGCTGAAAGAGGCAGGTTTAGTAACATGTATTAGGCCCAAATGATGTAAACAGTTCTACAGGGTCTGTGCATGTTTCAGGTGAAAATACGTAAACAATATGACACAGTTGTGTTAAAAGGAAGCACATGACATGTTGTTTACAGATCTGTTTTGAGAGCAGAAATGCAGTTTCTGTGTAGATTTCTCCAGGTCCAGTCTGGGTGGTTCTGGTACATTCTTTCTGCCACTTGGTGTTTAAATGTGAATAAGAATGACACTTCTGTGCATGTCATGCTTGTCTTGGTCTGAGACCTTGTCGCATTTCTCAGACAGTCTTCCTGTATGATTGACACTGACGTGAGCAATTAGCACATTTGTCTCTGTGTGTGTGTGTGTGTGTGTGTGTGTGTGGTGAAGTAAGCAGTGCTGTGGATGAGTGAGAGGTTAACAATGATCCCCTGGAAACACAAGCGAGACTGAATCTCATATGAGCAATAAGTGTCTGCAGGTTTTAATGAATTTATATTTATTGTTCATTCTTTCTGTTTGACATCACTGTGCTTGTTTTCTATCAATACGTTTAATACACTTAAGGTTTCAAAACCTTGTAAATCCCTGTTCAAAAGATGTATAAAAAACAACAAATAAAACCAAACAAACAAGACATACTCTACAGAAAATAAGCTTAATTACACCATTTTCCACAATTTCTATTTCCCAAATTTAGCCCATTTTTATATAACTTTTGCAGAAGCCATATTTATTTATTTTTTACTGAATTTAATATTTTTGTGGAATAGAAACAATACACATCTATTAAAATCTATAAAGTTTATTCTCTGTAGATTAAACAATTTTCACTTAGAAAATCTATTAAATTAAATTTTACTCAAATCCAAACTTTTGTATACAATTTTATTTGCTACAATGTTAAAGAAAGCTTCATATTCATCAAAGTGTCTTTAGTGTGCATAATACGTTTTATCGTTTTCTTAAAAAACACTTACCGGTATTTGAAATTTATTTTAGCACAAATCATTTAAAACCATAAATACAAAAACATAAACTTAAATATTATTAGGTTATTTTTGTCAGAGCTCCTTAGTTATTAAATGTATTGCCTGATTACTTACAAATTATAATGATTTAAGCTTCATTTAAAGCATAACTTTTAAAAATATCCAACAGTGCTTATTTTTAACATTTGTTTTGATTGTGTTGTGCTTTTATTTCTGTTGTATTGGCTCTGTTGGTTCTAATCTTAAAATAAAATGTCACATTTATTAGTTAAACATGCTCACGTTGCTAGTTACTGTTAAGTTGTTTAGGTTTAGTGAGTCATCTGAATGGCACATCTACAGTTTCTTATGTTGAAGGTTTAAAAATTTTATGTTTCAGTGCTGATGAGTTTTTATAATGTGTATGATATTGTGTTCCTCACAATAAGTCTGATTTTACAAAATATTAATCTAAAAATTTGATCTATTCCCTAAATAGTGCCCATCACCAATACAGCAAGACATAGTTACATGTGTAACATTGTTTCACTACATATTGAGGTGGTACGTCTAGAAAAATAAACTCATTTGTATTAAAACTATTTTGAGTCATATTGAGATTATCATGAGCCCATCTGGCCAGAATTGTTTGCTTGGAAACACTTAAACACCAACATGGCCAACTGCAGAATGAAGCAAGTATTTTACGGATGTGCAGGTTGTGCTTGTGCAAGAGAAATGGCTTAGAAGTCCAATTCAGAATTTCCCATGCTCTTTTGGCATGAGTTCATAGTTTGGTCCACTTTGATGAGCATTTTTAAGGAATTTATTTCATGTTTGTGTTGTGAATAAAAATAAAACATACCACCTTCAAAGCCGGCGAGGTTTTAGCGCAGAACAAGAATCAACAAAACCTTTAAAATGAGCTTAATCTGCAGTATGGATGTGGTAAGCTTCGGTGACGATGATAATGAGTAAAACAGGTGTTTGAGAGAGTGCTTTCAAAGAGAGAGCCCGGTAGAGGAGTTGTGATAGATCCAAAGCCCAGACTGCCATGGAAGATTGCATCTGTAAGTCGGGTAAAGACCACCCCCAGTAGAGGCCGTTTGAGCAGTAAATCCGCACCTTTAGCACTAATGCTAGCCAATGTCTGAGACTTCCCTGACCTAGGAGTCAACCCTGCACCCCACATCCAGCCATACTTTGAGGGAAACCCCCTTATTAAGGTTAGGAGAGGTTGAAGCTATTGCTATCTACCACCAGGATTTCTACACAATGGCTGCTGGTTACTTCAGACAGACTGGATTAGGAAGGCTTCTTTAGATGGCTTAAGATTTGATCGCATGTTCAACCATCTAAAACAACTGATTGGTCTTAATTGATGGGCTCAAATATCTCGTCACACTTTAAGTGTGTTGTAATATGTGTGGTTTTGCAATGGAATAAGCACAACCCTTGATTTTGGTTTCGTGGAATGAATAGTAGTGGTGCAACGCATAAGGATTTGAGGTCGTGTTGTGCAATGCGTCAAAGTCTATGAAATAGCAAACAACACCCAAATTACACCACCCAATGAGAGAATACGTCTGTGTAAGAGTGTGTGTGTGTTGGAGTGTGCCTTTGCACAGTAATTACATAATTACTTTGTTAACACTGTCTGGTTTTCAGTGGCTTCGGCGCCTGTGAGTCACATGATGCCTTTGAATATACGTATATTTACAGCGTATAGCAACAGGCAAGTGCAAAACAAAGCTGCTAAGCAAATGCAAATACAGTGCGATTTTTTTCACGTTTGCTTAAGGTGCAACACAAAAAGAGAAGTAATAAAAAATGAGAATAACCTAGACAGGATTCCTTCTTCAAGCCTTTCTCTACCACCCACACAAATGATAGACAAACAGTGCAAAAAGATTCTCAGACAATGCTCTATACCACCCACAGTTAAGCCTGGCCTAGGGCTCAACGGTTCAATAGCTTTGGTGCAACACCACATGCACTACTCAGTTTTTTTTTGTCTTCTTTTGTTGTGCTCTTCTACTTACTTAAAGGAATAATTTAGCAAAAAATAAACATTCAGAAGGTGTGTTTGGAGTTTTATTCTTTAGTTTAGAGCTGTGAGGCTACCTCGCTGAGCTACTCTGAACCAACACTATACTTAAGGTGACTTATTGTCTTTTGTAGATTCATCAAATGATAATCAAAAATACATCAACAACATCTGTGCAGCAATGAAGCATCTGAGTACATTGAAGATCTTTAGAGCCATACCGTTGATATATTTCTACATTTCTGTACAAGTAGACCCAAACTTTTGACCTCGACTCAAAAAGCAACTTTGCAACTTATCTGTAAACAAAAATGTAAAAAAAAAAAATATATATATATTTTTTTTTTTTTTTTTAATATCTGTTGATCATAATGTTTTTAGATGCCTCACTGATGTGCTGAGTTCTATAATGGGTCACTTAAAATCATTACTGCTATGCCAGTTATTTCAGAAACCAGCAATTCTACTAGAATCCGTTTTAGAATGACTGCTCTAGCTTTTATCTAGTTTTTTGTTCACTTTTATAGTTTGAACCATATGAACATCTCTGTGAGACAATAACTTTGATCTGGTTGTACTTTTGTTCGCTCCACAGAGGTTTTGGTGATGTATTTTGACAAACTATTGTACTATTTTAAGTTTTTTCTAGTGGTTATTTGCCGTAAAAATCACAGCTTTCATTGTAAGCTGAAGAAACTAAATTTAAAAGTTGATCACCTACATGAAACAGTGTGAATCGATTATTTTACTGAAGATATCAGCATCTACTTTGCTTTTAAAAAGTATTTAGGCTTCAGCTTAATGTCGTTTTCAGGCAAAGGTCAAGTGTAAGCACACCTGAAAGTGGGAATTTATCCAGTGCAGGAGTGAATACGATATTGATCATGAGATTTTGCACATGGGTATAGTGTGTGTGTCTTAAACACATGCTGTGAAACTTTCCACTCAGCAAACATTGAACGTTCTCCCATCAGGTGGTGTGAAGCTCTTCCGTTCATGCTTACACTTTAAAATCCCTCAGAGCAAACACGAGCATTCACATTTGTTTAATGTGAACTCGGGTGCAAAACAAACACACACACACTAAATGTCTCCTTTGTCCCACAATACAAAGTCAAAATATTAAAGTCACACAAGCAAAGGTGCAGGAGCCAAGTTAGGAAGATCTACATACACACAAATACTCCAGGACCCTTCCTGGTGGGGGGATTAGTTTGTATGAAAGCTCTTATATTAAAAAAAGAAACCTCCTTTTTGTCTAAATGAAAATATTTGAAGATGAAGTAAATTATACAGGCCATTGTGAAAGGCATCGCTAATGAGAGGCTGAAAGCGAACACCTCAGATGGCTGCTAATAAGGCGGTCATCTTTAATCCTTTAAACAAACGCTAGTGCACCACTACAGGGGCTACTCTCTCTCACATCATACATAATGTATATTTTTCCAGGAGCCGAAACCTCCTTTTTTGTCTTCCAATATGCCGGTAGAGTTCAATTTCGTTTCCAAACATATCTCTTTAACCTCCACCGCCACTCAAACGTTAATTAGCAGGGGTCTCCTATTGTGCATCCCACAGGGAGAGATGGGCTAAAGTTTGAAAACAAACAGAGCCACGCTGGCTTCCCCTCTCCTCTCTTCTCCTTGCTCTTCCCGGCTGGCCTGGGCAGCCAGTGGCAGGGAGCAGCAGACGGGGCTGCACATGGTCTAAGCAAACACTTGTAATTGCATTAGATCCCTCCCCCCACGAATGTTTAATGCCTCCTCAATCCCAGGGTGCTGGATGGCTTTTTCTTTCCCTTTCAGTACAAATGCTGTGATTTCCTCGCATGAGAATGATCTCCAACTGTCATCGAAACGAGCGAAATGATCCAAAGCCAGTGCTAGTCAAGAACTTAACAGACCACACTTATGGTGGTCTGTTAAAATGCCACGCACTGCCCTAAGAGTACACTGGTCCAGATGTACACAGTGCTACAACTACGTCAATTCAGTTGAAGAATTAGGACAATTGCGCTCGTCTCAATAGAATTTTAAAAAGCAGCACAAATTCACTAAACAGCATGTGAAAATGCAGTATTATTAGCAAGAACAGAGTGCAAAGGCTAAGACAGCAGTAGTAATCCACTGCTGGGGACCCCATTGCAAACTGAAAGCTGATGAGGGCATGAAAGGCTCTGGGTGGAATTGTGTTTGTGAGGGAGGTTTAATTTGTGTGGTCGAGGGGTTAGTGTCATAGAAGATAAACATAGCCCACATCCTTTTTCTGATTACGGCTTTAGTGAGTCCTCTGGAGCTCAGGACGGAAAGCCCAGCTTATGTCTGTGCTAGCAGGAAGAGCCTAATCGGAGCTTGAGTAAAGCTAAGTACAAGGACACTCTCTAGATGTAGATCTCCACTCTACTCTCTATTAGCAGGACTGGTGACGGTGCATGTTGCTGACTGCGAGTGGATTTTGTAGCACAGCTGAGCATTTCTAAGGCAAAAATCAACACTGCAGTGAAGTGTTCAATGTTATTTTTTAAAAACATGTTTGCATTTGACCACCCATAGTGTCCAATCGTCTCCATTGAGAGAAACAGCTGGGCTCACTCAGCCTGGAACTATGGGTGCCAATGCATTAAGTGTCATGGCATTCTCACAATTTTTGCCAACCATTTTCCTTTGACAGCCCTACTTTAAAATGACAAACATTGAAGTATCTCTCTTTTTCATCCTCCCTTTCATGCAACCATGAGCAAACAAACACAGTGTGAAGTTCTCTAGTGGGACAGCCATTATGGCAGTCATTCTGGAGACTCTCTGGCTGAGTTTGCCACCCATCCTGTGAAGAGCTCAGGAGGATTTGAGTTCTAATCCCCCATCTCTCAGCCTGGGGGGAGTTCCCACCCTGCAGCGGCCGAACATCTGTCTCAACAGGCCCCTTCACTTCATCACAGGTGCCCTCAGGCTCACCTGAGGAGGTCCAGGTATCTAAAACACCCATCACGGTCCCTGTCAATCAAAGTGTGTTAGGGTCAGCGTTCAGGGTGGCATGTTTATCTCCCATTTAAAAGGAAGTGGCCTAGGCTGATGTGTGAGTCAGCAGGTCTCATTGCCTTTACTGTATCTGGAAGTCAAAATCTACTGTTTAGCAACAATTTAGTACTCAAACGTAGCTGGGATATTGCATTAAGCATGGTGTGTGGGTGGCCAGCTGACACCTTGTCCTGTGGTGGGGCTGTAATGATGGCTTTTAGTCCATCTCCACCCTGGTTCTCACCACTACCACCTCCCAGAGACTGCTTCACACAAGCGCTAATCCTCACTGTGCTAATCATCTATGAATCATGGCTGACTGCTGTTGCTAATGAACATTTTAAAGAAATATCAGCAGACGTGGAGAGCCAAGAAAAAGAGTCATAAACAAACAGAAAAATGACAGCTCGACCTGGGCATTATTGAGAATATATAACATTCACCCCTTAACTCTGCCGAGCGTCGTGCTAAGTGCGGCTAAAGCAGAGCTCGTATAATTATGGGTAAATATTTACAGGAAGTGAGAGAGGAAGATGTAGTGCAGTGATGAGCTGCAGGGGAGGTCTAGTGAAGAGAAAGCAGAGAGAAAGTAAACACTAAAGCCCAATAAAAGACTCGTCAAGACTAGCCATGACAAACTGTTAGCATCATTATATCAAAAATATGGACAGTCACATGTTTTCTGGACCAGAGGTTGTAATTATTACTTATGTTGAGATTTTAGAACCAAAAAGAAAAGTGATATGGCTGTAAATACAGTGTTTGTTATTATTAAATGCTATAAGCTTCACTACTGGATGACTGAACACACCACATGATGGCGATAAAGCACAAAGAATAACACAAAAGGCCACACTGGCAATGCAGGAGACACTGAAGCACAAGCTTGCACTGGCCTTCATTTACAGTTTAAGTATCTGTGCAAGAGGACTTTTCTCAGTCAAAATCTTAAGTGTGAGCTAATTTAATGGGTTAATGTCTCAGTTCTGGCCCTTCGGCTTTACTCTAAAACTGCAGAATATTCAGTGGCACAGCAAGTGGCTTGTTTTCCAAGCTTTTTGATAGCAGGATTAAAGCTTTGAAATACTGCCAGTGACTTACAGGCCTGTGTGAATTACAGCTTCATGCTAGGAATAAAAAATATGCTTAAAAATGTTCATCCTGAAAAAATATCATAGAATTTTATGACCACAAAGTGTGGGTCCAATGAAACTGCGATAAATCTTCCATCATCCCGGACCTCAAACACTCCAGCATGGCTTCACCATATGACTCTGTCTTCCATCTGTAGAAGAAGCTCAGTGAAGTGATTTCATTGACAGCTCTGAGTTGGTTTTCACAGCATTGTTACTGTATACTGAACAAATGTTTACCGTAGAAGTTGTACACAGCATGTTGCTGTAGATCTGCAAGGCATCATGGTCAAAAATCAGTGGTGGGTTAATTCTATAGTAAATATATATTTTTTGTAAATCAAAAAGTAATTTTAAGCAGGCACTTTTTGAGCTTTTTCCTACTTATAATTTCTACACCAGTAAATAAATAGTAACATATTCTTTTTATGCTTCTACTACAGGGCAGAATACTTCAGTCATATTTCATTTCGGTGTTTTTCCACTTTAAACTCAACCATTTAATTACTTCCACAGTTTGGATTCTTAAAAATACTTTGTGTGACTGTCGTAAAAAAGATCATTTTACTGTAATTGTTGTATTCATCTACAGTAATTATAGTAATTTTTGTAATACCGTTACAGTCTTAATTTTTGCTGTTTTATATATGTGTGTGTGTGAAAATACAGTACATTATTACTGTGATGACAGTTACAGTATTGTGATTATTACTGTAGTAAACATTACAGTATAAATGCTGTGATTACATTTACAGTAAATATACTGTGGAATGTGCTACAGCAACATACCGACTAAATGCTGCCTGCTAGTTACTGTACATTTCTCAGAACTTTTTTTACTGTGTAATAATAGTCAAACTGTTCATTATGTGCATTACTGGGATTCATTACATGGGATTAGAGGCTTTACTTTTGCATTCAGTTCACTGCACATCAAACTGCGGCTTCACTGGAGTTCAGAGTTCATTGTCAAGGCAGTGATGCGTCTAAACAGGCCTCGGCTCATTGTACCTTCAACAAGGAGTTCAGCTGTGACAGTGCAATCGAACTACAGCAAAGCCAAAACACACACTAGTTCAGTGGGGTTTTCCAAAAACGAAAGAAACAGCAGACAACCAGGACAAAGCCCTCGTACGTGAACCCTGTCGACTGTCTAGTGCTGACAGACGAGATCCTGTTCAGCCAACAATCAACATGTGGATCACTAGCTCTCAAAGTGTCTTCTAATCTGAGGTTTACTTACTCTACTGCTACGAGTACAGCTGCACTTTGAGGAGCAGTTGAAAGACTGCTGTCTTCGGAGATTTATGGTTATGATCGGCCGAAGCAAAGACAGAACGTTGATGTCAAAGGGAGCAAATTAATTAGCAGAAGCAGAGTCTTGGGTCTTGGGTTCCATGGACACAGAAGAGGTCACTGCTGTGGAGACATATGACCTCTCCTGCTGTTACACACTCATCATACACTCAACACACATCTACACACATAACAGCACACAGAAATAAATCGTTGGTGAAGACTCGACTGGTGGACAGTGAATGGCCTACAAATAAGATGAACATGGAAAGATAAATGACGTATTCTGGTGTATTAAATGTGTTTCCTCAAACTACTGAGATTCACAGCAAAGAACATTCAAAAAGAACCCTGTAAACAACAAACATACGGTATACCATGTCCTGAACTTTAGCAACGTGTAGCACAAATACATTTCCTATATTCCAGTATTATGTCCATCAAATTATCAGCATGTAACAGGCTGACAGACTTCTTGCTTTTCACTCTGAGCGTTGCCTTGTTGAGGAGAACCCTGGGCTTTAGCTACGGTAACAGTTCCCCACTGTCAGATTACACTGCTCTGATTCCAGATCCAAGGTTTATCTTTTGCAAATAACTGTGAAATTGCTTGGCACAAAGTCTTCTCACTCAGTAAGCTTTAAATAAGATGTCAAGTGTGGCTTCGCTTCGCGGCTAGCTAGCTGGCTGGCTCGGCCGGCTGAATTTGAACAGGGATTCCACCAAGGTCTGCCGGCTGGAGACTCTAAACACACTCGAGACGGATTAGTCCAGACCCTGGGACCCCCTAATGCATTCTGGCCTTAAACTCTTCACCTCTTCCACCTTTGTGCATGTGGGGCAGAGCACAGAAATTAGACAGAACATTCTCCTGTATGAGGAAAGCGTTGCCCGAACAAATCAGTACAACTTGTTTTAGTGTTCATGTTCCACGTAGAGCACTTTTAGTGTCATCTGGCTCTGCTACAGGCCTTAGTTTTATTTAAGGATCTGGGCACCAGATACATGTCCGTACCTGAAGATGTGCACAACAGAGAAAGGGAATGTATACAATGAAGGGAAGACGTGATAAGTTAACTCCACACTTAGGATTCATATTATTAATAACAATGAGATAACCTAAAAACAATTTTTATAGCAGATCTCGGAGTGCTTTTAAGATTTGGCAGCAATTAAAAATTTAAATTGAAAACTAAATATCTTATACGTTGAAGAATGTGAGTCAGACACTTTTGCCTTTTTGAAATGAAAATTACCTTTAAAATCAAAACCAAAAGCTGAATTAATGGATCTGGACCTATATTAACGTTGTTTGCATGGATTATAGTAATGTTGGTTGCCATTATTTGTGCTTTACATGGCTTATTTTACCTTCATTTACAATATGTAACACTTTACTCTTTACTCATTACTTTTCTTCACACTGGGGGTCTTTTTGTTCTTAAAAAAACATGTAACAATATTTCATATTGAGTCTTATGTAGCTGTATTATGTCACATATACCAATTTATAAAATAAGGAAGTTACTGTGAGACTAATCAAAATAAATGTTTTACGTTTACTTTTAACTTTATAAAATTTAACTTTTATATCTGTTATTTAAAAAATATACTTGTTTTGCTTGAATGTAAACATGTTCACTGTTGCAATGTGGAATACATTGTGCTCATTGAATTTGATATCTTTCTTGGCAGGTTTTGGTAATGATGTCTGACAAAAGTTGAATATGAACAATTCAGCAAATTTGTATTTATATAGAATATTTAAGAATTATAAAGAATATGATTATTGATTTCAGTGAACATTTAATTTTAAAATTATAATGTTCTTACATTAGATAGTAAGCCATAATTTAGCATTTTCTGCAATTGTTTCCTAATGTTTCATTAGTAATTTTTGCTGATACGGCTCTTTCCATTCAAAAAATATGTACTGCCATGTTTGAAAAACAGGAACAGAAAAAGGCAAAATTGTATTTTTGCATAGAATTTTTTTTGGAACATTTTTGCAATTTGAAGCCAAATTATTCCATAGAATATGATCTAATGTGTAATGATATATTGGGGAGACACAAGTGTTCTTCCATCTAAAATTCACACACACACACACACACACACACACACACACACACACACACACACACACACAAACTACACAATATCCCCTCAAACAAAACAGCAAAGAGGATAATCAGTGATCCTCCGTAAGCCTCATTCAGTCATTCCTAAACGGCTCTTGCTTCCTCACTGAGGAATCACAGAAAACCTTTAAGTCTCCGGCTAATTCTTGTTTCACTTGTCTGGCTAAGAACCTCTGTCGTGCAACAACTTAATACCAGGCAGACTCACGCTGAGGGGCCAAGACTGAAAGAAACTTCAGCATACACACACACACACACACACACACACACACACACACAGCATCAGCTTTTACTCTCCATTTTACTGTACCCATTCTTAGCCTCGCAGTGGGCCACAGAGTCCAAAATAACCTTCCTTCCTTTCCCTAAAGTCATGTCCCCCACCTATGCACATGAAACAACGAATATTGTGGATTGATTTCAGTCAAATCAAACCTCAGCACCAAAACACACACAAAACACTCACTATTGCATCCCCCCCAAACACACAGCTCTAATCCAATCAGTGAAGTCTTAGCTTTCTAATAAAGTGTCGCTCTCAGGGTGGAACTCTATCCCTGCAGCTGTGCTAGCCCAATCTGCGTCCAGCCAGGCCTCTCCCTCTCCCCTCTGATCACGTATTTCAATATGAATAGAGCCAATAAGGGGGTGGATTAGGAGCTGGTTACTCCGTAAATCCAGGCCCAGGCTTTGATGCGCCGGTGGGTTTTGGCCGCCCGGGCCTGAGCCCAGACTCACAGTCACCCGGGCAGCCGGTTGGGCCACCTGGCCCTCGCCTCGCTCTCTGTTTGCTCATATGCGCTGTTTAAACATGCCACGGCCTGGCATGGCTGCAGCGGGCACCAGATGGCGCCATGGCGGCCGTGGCCAGGTGCTCAGGTGGGGGACAGAAAGAGAGGCTTGATAGAGAGGGGCAGGTGTGGAGTTGTGCCAGAAAGCAGCCACGATGAGACACCAGTGGATGCTGCATTACCTGCTTATACTCTTAAGATACCAAATGCTGTGTTTGGTAGGAGGCCAACGAAGAATGGCTTTTGTTTCCCTTATTAGACCTTCAGAAAAGTGTGAACAACCTTTCAAATGTAGATATTCTTTGCCAATTAAGCATTCTAAAGGTTTAATTAAATACATTTCAGCACATACATGTTTGTTAGTGTTATAATAATAATAATAATAATAATAATAATAATAATTGCTGTATAATCATAATCGCTTTAAAAAAAAGTTTTTAAAGGATTCTTTACAATTGTACATTTTAAAATCTGGATGTTTATTCTACACAAATGCTCAATTTATTTGGTCTTTTTGATGTTTGGGGTTTGAACTGCTGGGTTAGTGAAACTTGTTTAAAACTCACAGCACTGTGGGAACTGATTAGTGTATAGAAACAAACGTTCCTCAAAACATTTTTGGTTTTAAGTACAAAATCCTTAAACATTCACATTTTACTTTGCATTTTTAAGTGAGATTAAACTTTTTCCAATCTGATTCCAGTCAATGGAATTTGACCTCCGCATTTACTCCGTCAGCGCAGTGAAACACACACACACTAGGCTGTGAGAACATGTGCCCAAAGCAGTGGGCAGTCATATCCACAGTGCCTGGGGAGCATTTGGGGGTTAGGTGCCTTGCTCAAGGGCACTTTAGTCATGACCTACCTGGGAATCTAATAGGCAACCTTCCAGTCACAAGACCAAATCTCTAACCACCAGGCCACAGTAAAACACATAAATACATCAAGTTATTTAAAGTTAAATCTGTAATTTTAGCCATTTCAGTTTAAAAATTGGACATTTGTGTGTTCATTTTCACAAACACTAGAGGTTTACTGCTGTGTTTAGCCAGCCATCCATTATCCCACCTGCTTAATCCTTATCAGGGTTGCAGTTAGTCCTCTACCCCTTCAATGGGCACAGGACAGGGCATTACACTATCCCAACTAAGCCCAGGACAGGGCGTCAATCCATTGCTGTGCACACACACACACACACACACACACACACACACACACACCCACACACACACACACACACACACACACACACACAGACATTTTTTTTAGAGTACCCAATCCAACTGACCTCCATGTTTTTGGACTGTGGTAGGAAACCCAGACAGATGAAGGCTCAAACCCAAGACCTCAGCACTGAGAAGTGAGCAAATTGAACATTTAGCAAATTATAATATGGCTGAATGTGTGTACATGTACAGTGCCATTTGCGAATTTGGGACACTATGTAAAATGCAAAGAAAAACAATGCATTGATTTGCAAATCTCAAATGATCTTATTCACGATAGAACAGAGAACAAATATCAGATGTTGAAAGTCATGCATTTTACCTTTTCATAAACTCGTTTATAAATTGATGGCAGCAAAACATCTAAAAAAAATGTTGGGATGGGGCCACAAATGGTCTGTAAAATAAAGCAGTGATTTAAAAAACAGCTGGAGGTCACATGACTGGGTAAAAAGAGAATTTAAAGAGGCAGAGGCTTCGAAGCAAAGATGAGAAGAGGTTCACCAATTTGTGAAACTTAATTTGTGAACTTAATTATGAAAATTTCATAAAAACATTCAACATAAAATTCCAAAGACTTTGAACATCCCACCATGTAAAGCATATCAACAAAAGATTCACAGAATCTGGAGAAATCTCTGTGTGCAAGGCCGACTGTTTATGATGATGATTATGTTCTGGAAATCACTACATGGGCTTAGGAACACTTTGGAAATCATTGTCTGTGAACACAGTGTGCTTTGTAATCCACAAATTCAAGTTAAAGCACCACTACGTACCCCTTTTCTTTTTCTTGCCTTTGAGCTGACTCGACTAAGAGAGCTGTCGAGCCACCGGAGAGCACACAGACAAGAGAGTACACTTCTTCATCTCAAAACCAAAAAAGAGATGTGAACGGCTCTTAAACAGATCATCCTCCAGGTGGTGCCAATCTGCTGTAAGGAGGGGCTGACCCTCGCCTCCCTCTAGTGGTTAGCATGGGACTAGCTGCAAACTGGCCCCTTACAGGTTTAGACATGCTGACATCTCCTCTGGACCAAAGCTGATTTAAATGGACTGAGGCAAAATATAAAACGGACCATTCATCTTGTTTCCAGTGCACAGTTGAAAAGCCTGCATCTCTGATGGTATGGGGGTTGCACTAGTGCCTATGTTGAGCAGCTTGCACATCTGGGAAGCCACTATCAACGCTGAACAGTATTTAGAGGGTTTTGAACAACACACACTCCCATCCAGATAATGTCTCTTTCACTGAAGACAATGCTAAACCACATACTGCATCTGCTGCAACAGCATAACTTCACAGAAGAAAAGTCAAGGTCCTGAACTGGCCTGTCTGCTGTCCAGATGGCATTTGGTGCATCTTGACACAGAAAATCCAGTAAAGACTATTGAGCAGATGCATCATCAGAAAAAAATCGGGACAGTATTCCTCTCCCAAAACTCCAGTGATTGTCCTCACCTCCCAGATGTTTACAGAAGAGGGGATGCTGACATGGAATTGTCCCAACATTTTTTTAATGTGTTGCTGCCATCAAATTCTAAATCTGATATGTATTCTTTGTTCTATTGTGGATAAAATGTGGATCTATGAGATCATGCAAATTAATGCATGTTTTTATTTACTTTTATTTAAATTATATATATTTGGTTGGAGCAGAACACCCATTTGAACAATTTTAATTAAATTGAGAGTGGGTCATTTTTACGTTATGTCCATTGGATGGATCGATTAAAAGAAACAGTCCCAATGTACTTGGAATTCAATCTTAAATAAATGTATATTAAACGTTTTTTAATTGTTTTGCAGATATGAGGTTTTACCACTTCAGATGGACCTTGGATCTCTCTCTCTCTCTCTCTCTCTCTCTCTCTCTCTCTCTTACACACACACACTCACACATATGCACAACATGCACACATCACACTATGAGTTTTATTACTACCCCAGTATCCCCCAGATTGTGTCCTTAGCTCTCTTTTCTTCTGCAGGTTGGCTGTGCTTTGTGTGTGACACAAGGGTCACTGATTAATATTTGCTTTGCCTCCTCTGGGGCAGAGGAAGGCCCAGCAGATTTTGGGAGAGTCACTAATCTCCACAAGGTCCTGTCACCACGGGGCTCCTTTTTATTACCACAGGGGGTCAGTGGAGGAGCAGGGAGAGAGCAGAGGCAGGACAAATTCACATTCACAGTCTGATTCTTGGCCACCAGTGATGAGAGTGTTCATTTTTAGAGCTCAGAGGAAATGTCTAGCACTTCACAGTTTAAAAGCTTCATATTCTTCTGCATTTCATTCCTCAATCATCTGTAAAGTTGTTGGATGCAGCCTTATGCAAAGTTTGAGCTCCCCTACAAGTTTTATTGATCTTTTAAGTGAAAACACATTAACCCATCATCTACACACGACAAACTTCTATACATTTTAATGCACTCTTGAATGTAACCTTTTTGGAAGGAATAAAACATGTTTTAATTTTTTCAAAGTGTTAAATTTACATAATTAATAGAAACTGTGAATTAAAAAGTTATTTGTTAGAGGTGAACTTGTATGCTACTTTAATTTAGGAAAAGTATAATTAGGCCAAACAATAAACTTGTCACAAAGCAAAGCAAAGATCATTTAAGGTCCTGAAAGACAAAACCACTATATTGTTCTAGTTTTTAAAGCTAAAATGGGAATAAATATGAGCCCCAGCATGCAAGAATCTCTGTTAATAGTAGATTAAGCTGTTAAGCTACTTATTTATAATTAGTCATTGAAGTATCTAAACATACAAGTTGGCTAAATTGATTTAAATGTAATTTATTTAAAACATTTCTTTGATCCCAAATAAAGGAAAATTGAATGGATCTTTGTGAAACCTCCTGCCACAGCCCTGTCTTTGTCTTGCCAACATGCCTTTTGTTTATGTTTACGTCATCCATGTGCTATGTCATGTCTCCGCCCACATCATGTTCTCACCTGTGTCTGCTGATTCCACAGCCCTATTTCCTCTTCTCATGTGATTATGTTTGGCTTAAATGTTCCCTCGTGTCCCACAGTGTGCGTCGGTCACTGTGTTGTCATCATTGACTTTGTATTGTCATCATGATCTGATTTGCAGTGTTAATAGAAACTCTGTTTGTTTTTCACAGCCTCGTTTATTAGTCCATCATTATTATATTATTAAACGGATAATGGAAAGATGATCTCTATATCAGTCTGCTGAACATAGACAGGTGTAGTTTAGATTAACATTAGAAGACGTTCTGTTACAGTGTAATATTTCAGTGGTTGTAAAAGCACAGCTGTTTTTTTTAACTGTTCTGTGATCTACTCACTTTACCAATACAGCCAGTCTGTAACACACAGCACGGAGAACAGGCCAGTAACCAGAGTCTTTTTACTGCTCTGTTTAGAGGCAGAAATGAACTTTCATGCAAAAATTATAAACAGAGGTGCTATGTATTGAATTTCATTGCCAAAATAAAAGAAATGACTGATGCACCAGAGCTGTTTTAGATTTTTTTTATTATTAATATTAATAAAATGGACGTATATAAAATAGATGTTCCCAGTTTAAAACCTAGCTATTTATGATGTAATAACACTGTATAATAACACTGAACATCACTTACTCCAGTACTGCAAGAAGACACACTTGGTGATAAATTATTCACGAGCTAGTCTGACTTCAGAAAAGAGTGCACAGGTGCTGAGCTGGACCCAGCAGCAGCTGCAGGATTTCTGTCCTAAAATCCACCACCACACCACTCATATCTGACCAACATCTCACCCCAAAAAACATGAAATTTTACCTGGGCTAAAAAAAATGTTTTGGTAAGAACATATGGTGATAGTAATAATAATAATAATAATAATAATAATAATAATAATAATAATAATAATAATAATAATATACAGTGGTGCTTGAAAGTTTGTGAACTCTTTAGAATTTTTTTATATTTCTGTATAAATATGACCCTGACAAGAGATTGGGATGCTTAGTCAGTCTATTTATCCCACAGAGCACAAATGAAGTCAAAATCTAAGAACGTCATACTGGCTCAGACGTCGTCCAGGATAAAAAGGTCCGCGGTACTCACTGTGAGAGACAGGGTGGGTATTGAGAAGTTTGCTACTGGCTCATCATCAAAGGTTGTATTGCGCAATACAAGGAAAGAAGATGAAGAGAAGCTAAACAGCAGACTTCATGTCAAGATTGGACAATGG
>BRDA01066797.1:0-16334 GCA_036984385.1 Crenuchus spilurus | reverse complement strand
CGACCTTAATAAACACTATTAATCACTAGAATAGGAGATATTAGTCCATAAACATCCTCAATAAACACTATTAATCACTAGAATAGGAGACATTATTCTATAAACAACCTCAATAAACACTATTAATGACTAGAATAGGAGATATTAGTCCATAAACAACCTCAATAAACACCATTAATCACTAGAATAGGAGATATTAGTCTATAAACAACCTCAATAAACATTATTAATCACTAGAATAGGAGATATTAGTCCATAAACACTATTAATCACTAGAATATGATGGTCTATAAACTAGCAGATATCTTCTATATTCTTACATCCCCTGATGCCGTGCTAAACCATAGACTAAACATCTGGACTAAAGCCTGTAAACTCACTCATAGGAGACACCAAAACTGAGCTATAAAAGTGGTGAGACTTTAATGGAAAATGACCAGTGTGATACTTTGCTTTCTGAGACCTAACCAAAGCTCAAAATCTCTCTCTCCCTCCTTCTCTCTCTCTCTCTTGTAGGTATTCCCACCGATGCCTAATGAAGCTGAGATCGCACACACCAAAAAGCTCTTCCGCCGACGCCGAAATGACCGCCGGTGAGTCTGCGCTGCTGCGATGTGTAAACTGTGGGTTTGATTAATGCTGCGGTGCATGATTAACAGCTACAGCTGCACTGACACACTGGGTCCCACCACTGCTTCTGTCCCACTGTCTCCTAACACTGCACACAACTGTACACACAGGAATGTTTGCTGTAGTCGTGTAAAAGAGGAAAAAGGAGCTCCGTCAGACTCACTGTAGGACTCTTAAGGCTGTGTTCAGACTGCACAAATCTGATCTCTGGTCTATTTAGATTGTATCCAGATTGATTTTTGGTAGTCTGGACAGCCAAAAACTACAAATGTGATCTAAGCCATATTTGGAGGTGGCTTCAAATGTGTCAACAACAGAGTCAAACTAGTAAGAGTGTCATAAATCTATATTCTGATTAAATCTGCTCTAAACGTAGACTTTCCAAAAACCTGTTTTCAGATGTGCTGATATATTGTGAAAAAACTCAAAACATTTCTAACCAAGACTTTTGAGCTCAGAACTGAATAAACAGAGGTGTCTGCTACACACTGCTCGTTAAAGTTTTTAGACATTGTATGTCGTTTTATTTCTAAAGCTTAACTAATGTGAGGTCACACTGTTTTACTCATTCAGTGGTTCCTAGATTGAATATTCCTAAGATAGATGTGAGGTGAGATGTGTTCATGCGAGCGCTCTTTGTTTATAGCGACCAAATCAGTACCTTCACACATTCCTTGGATGCTAATCCTCCACTGGCATGTCCGGAATTACCAAGTCCTTATTATATGAATGGCAGATCACCTCAATGGGCGGGAAAAAAAGGCTCACACTGTGATTTGCGGTGAAAAATGTGGTCCTGCCTATTTAAGCTCATCTCACAAATATAAAAAATATATTTTGATTCAAGGTGTATATATTTGAAAGGTAGAACTTAAGGTTTCTGGGGTATGTTTAGTTTTGTTTCTAGAATAAAATCTTGCAGTTATATAAATGGTTTTGCAGAATTTTTTGTCCCGTCTGCGGGAGCGCCAATTACAGAGGGTTATAATAAATACCAAATTTTGCAGGAAAACTGCAAACCTGGCAACCCTGAAGCCTGTCTGTAATTACTGACGTCTGCACTGTTACCACAGAAACCCAAACAGACAGACTTGTGATGTGTGGACAGACAAATCAGATCTGATCACTTACTAAAAACAGTGTGAACAGTCATCTCAACAGATCTGATTTGAGAAACAAACAATTTAAGAACACACTGTAGCACTTTCCTCAAAGCCTCATGTTTAATATGTGCATGGATTAGGAGGTTCACTGCAGTCCTGGAAGTGCAGTTTGAATTCTGCAGCGTGTGCACTTCCACGTATCTCAGAGTATCTGTCTTTTACTTCCTCACATAATCTGCAGCTTTCATCTGCGCATACGACTCCCTGTTTTTGACTTGACGTCACTGGAAAGTTCTCGCTTGCAGTTTGCAGTTGCCTGGAAACAGCTAAAAAAGAAAATATTTTGGTCTGTGACTGGACAAGGTTGGGGAGACTGAAGGAAAGCAAACTCCTTTTGTTCTTCCTTTTCTTCAGGCATTCAGCAGACCAGTCGTCCTGCCTGCAAGCAGCTCCATCTCACCATTTATCACGAGAGTGACAGTTTTAACCCCTAAAACTCTAAATGATCACCACTGATAACACAAACATGTCCTTTTATGTTCATTGTTTGCTGTGTGTGTATAGAAATGAATGTAGAAATTCCATAGAAAGTGCTTCTAAACTTTGAATCTGTACCACATTTATGTTTGTGAGTAGAAGATATATATTCAGTGGTGGGCCTAAGAAATATCTGAATCACAAACTGATGTTAATTATATTTTGTCCATGAATACTTATTAAATAATTCCAAATGGTCTGTCCGCTTCCTTTTATAGCTTTTCCGATGGTTGTGCTGTTTCCAGACATGTATTTTCATATTAAAGCATTTAGCATTCAGCCATCATTTGTTGCCAGGCAGGGTCAGAGTCAGAGATGTCTGCCCGAGGCCTTCACAATTCATTTTGCAAGCCATCTAACACAAAATAAATGTTGCTGAAACTGTTTCTTCAACCAATCAGATTTTGAGTTGGTGTCAACAGGGCCCTCTAGCAGGCGTCTGGCAACGTCACCATATTCAAACTCGTTGATTGGATAGTCAGTCTAGTTAGCGTTAGCTTCGATGTCGATAGGAAAGGACTTCTTGATGGAACTGAAGCGCACAGATAATTTGTATGACAGAGTAATTGCATGGTCTTTTTTGGAAAGAGAGGAGGATGGATTTTGTTTACAAATAATAAAATTTTTTGGTGAGTTAAATGTTGCTGTTTTCCTAAATAATATTGCAAGTTTATGAGGTTATTATTGATGGTTTTATGTGTAGCTACAGTAATGAGATTTGTTCACCCCTGGTTTGTTTATTCAATAGAGGCATTTATTAAAGCTACAGGAGTTATCTGTCTGTGATGCAATGGTTCTTTATACTGTATTTCTGCACATTAAATGGTTTTTATAACCATAAATTAGTTTCTGAGGGGTAGATTGATTCAGACAGTGCATTACTGAAGGCCTAGGTGTGAAATGCACAGTCCGCCACTGATATATATATAATATAGCAGCTCGTACATCAGTTCCTTCCGGATGTTGACGTTCTTGTAACATCACAGCACAAATGCTTGCAGTTAGTCCATACACTCCGCCTTTTTTTCATTTCTGTTTACTGCTGCTGTGCAGCGCCCTCTGCTGATGACGTATGTTGTGACGCATCCTTGGTTAAACTAAAAATTGTGGACTCGCAGGCTGGTTTGCTGGAAAGCACCGAGGTTCTTGTACACACTAACGGAACAACAAGAATATTTGTTCAAGAACATTTTGGTGGAAAAGCACTAATAGATACTATGTAGATGCAATTAGGTGGTTACATATACATGCATTACCCTGTGTTCTGACACTCTAAAGACTGTGTGTGTGAGTGTGTGTGTGAGAGAGAGAGAGAGAGAGAGAGAGAGAACCTTCCCTATGCTCTGTGAACCCTGCTGTACAGTCCAGGTTTAATGGGGCTGTACCTCCAACATATACTGCACTCATGACCTTTGGGGGGGCGGGTAGAAGGTGAGAGTGACATGTTCAGGAAGTCATATGGAAAGAGCAAGAAAGAATGATCACTGGAGTGAAAAGAGGAAGGAAGGGATAGAGGAAGATGACAGGAAAAGGGCAGTGTGTGTGTGTGTGTGAGAGAGAGAGAGAGCAGGAGATTAATGGGCTGTGAGAGAGAGAGACAACTGAGAAGTGGTGCACATGTAAAGTGTGTGTGTGTGTGTGTGTCCCTTTCTGTTTTTGCATGGTACAAAATCTCTTTTTTCCTGAAGCTTCCTATCTCTCACTCTCTCCCTCCCTCCTGTGCTCCTGTACCCTTGACAGAAGGCTTTCCAGCCTGTTATGGCTGTGTACCGGCCTCCCACAATGCCTTGCTTCTGGCAAGGAGGACACTGCGGTGTTGTTGTTTGTTGGCATCAATTCTCTCTCGCTTTCTCTCCCTTCGTTCCCGTTCTTGCCCCTATATAGGTCTGACAGTGGGCCTTGTTCCAATCCTAATACAAACCCTCCACCTACGTCCCCCATGCGGTTTTGGGTAATTCTACACCGCAGGCATTGGTGCGTCAGATTTACTTCTCGCAGGAAGCTGCTGATTTGACCCTTAAACGAGCAAAATCTTTGGGCAAAGGGTTCTTTAAACTCTAGTCTATAGAGTTATTATAATGAACTGTAGTGTAAAGGGTTCTTATAGAGAACTCTAGTGCGAAGGGTTCTTATAGAGAACTCTAGTGTGAAGAGTTCTTATAGAGAACTCTAATGTCAAGGGTTCTTATAGAGAACTTTAGTGTGAAGGGTTCTTATAGAGAACTTTAGTGTGAAGGGTTCTTAAAGAGAACTCAAGTGTGAAGGGTTCTTAAAGAGAACTCTAGTGCGAAGGGTTCTTAGCGAGAACTCTAGTGCGAAGGGTTCTTAGCGAGAACTCTAGTGCGAAGGGTTCTTAGCGAGAACTCTAATGTGAAGGGTTCTTATAGAGAACTTTAGTGTGAAGGGTTCTTATTGAGAACTCAAGTGTGAAGGGTTCTTATAGAGAACTCTAATGTGAAGAGTTCTTAAAGAGAACTCTAGTGTGAAGGGTTCTTATCGAGAACTCTAGTGCGAAGGGTTCTTATCGAGAACTCTAGTGCGAAGGGTTCTTAGCGAGAACTCTAGTGCGAAGGGTTCTTAGCGAGAACTCTAGTGCGAAGGGTTCTTAGCGAGAACTCTAGTACGAAGGGTTCTTGTAGAGAACTCAAGTGTGAAGAGTCCTTGTAGAGAACTCAAGTGCGAAGGGTTCTTAGCGAGAACTCTAGTGTGAAGGGTTCTTAGCGAGAACTCTAGTGTGAAGGGTTCTTATAGAGAACTCTAGTGTGAAGGGTTCTTATAGAGAACTCTAGTGTGAAGGGTTCTTATAGAGAACTCTAGTGCGAAGGGTTCTTATAGAGAACTCTAGTGCGAAGGGTTCTTATAGAGAACTCTAGTGTGAAGGGTTCTTATAGAGAACTCTAGTGTGAAGGGTTCTTATCGAGAACTCTAGTGTGAAGGGTTCTTATCGAGAACTCTAGTGTGAAGGGTTCTTATCGAGAACTCTAGTGTGAAGGGTTCTTATCGAGAACTCATGTGTGAAGGGTTCTTGTAGAGAACTCATGTGTGAAGGGTTCTTGTAGAGAACTCTAGTGTGAAGGGTTCTTGTAGAGAACTCTAGTGTGAAGGGTTCTTATCGAGAACTCTAGTGTGAAGGGTTCTTATAGAGAACTCTAATGTGAAGGGTTCTTATCGAGAACTCTAGTGTGAAGGGTTCTTATAGAGAACTCTAATGTGAAGGGTTCTTATAGAGAACTCTAATGTGAAGAGTCCTTGTAGAGAACTCTAGTGCGAAGAGTCCTTGTAGAGAACTCTAGTGCGAAGAGTCCTTGTAGAGAACTCTAGTGCGAATAGTCCTTGTAGAGAACTCTAGTGCGAAGGGTTCTTGTAGAGAACTCTAGTGCGAAGGGTTCTTGTAGAGAACTCTAGTGCGAAGGGTTCTTGTAGAGAACTCTAGTGCGAAGAGTCCTTGTAGAGAACTCTAGTGCGAAGAGTCCTTGTAGAGAACTCTAGTGCGAAGGGTCCTTGTAGAGAACTCTAGTGCGAAGGGTCCTTGTAGAGAACTCTAGTGCGAAGGGTTCTTGTAGAGAACTCTAGTGCGAAGGGTTCTTGTAGAGAACTCTAGTGCGAAGGGTTCTTGTAGAGAACTCTAGTGCGAAGGGTTCTTGTAGAGATCTCTAGTGCGAAGGGTTCTTGTAGAGATCTCTAGTGCGAAGGGTTCTTGTAGAGATCTCTAGTGCGAAGGGTTCTTGTAGAGATCTCTAGTGTGGATAATTTTCTATAGTGTACCCTATGGTAAGGGTGCATATTTTGATTTCTTATGTTGAATATATTAAACTATTACAACCCCAAAAAAGTTGGGACAGTATTGACACCATTCATCACAAATGTTATGAACCCAACATATTTCAAGTTTTGTTTGGTCCACTTTAATTTAATTTGTTAACATAAACTTATTCATGTTTTTTCAGGCCTGCAATGCATAATTTAGGGCTATTAATGAGATAAAAAATAGATTACTTAATTAATTGATTAATTAATATGGCATTTCAAACATGTGTCTGTAATCACTGGTTAAAAAAGAAGCAGTATCCAGTTTTTGAGGTTTGAAGATGGTCAGAGGATCTCCAGATTATCACATTTGTGAGAATATTTTTGAAATGCTTAAATGATTTGCATATTTCTCCTCTACAGCATAATATCATTAAACAATTCAAGGAATCTGGATGAATTTCAGTGAGTAAAGGACACAAGTCTAAGCTGAATCTGATAGAGAACCACAAGGGCCAGAGAAACCTTTACTGTGTAAAATACAGGTCGACAAGCCATGTATCCCAAATCTTTTTTTAGAAGAAATGGATGCTGCGTGATCCAGAGCAGAGAAGAAAAGAACCATCCAGACATGCTATTGGGGGGGAGGGGGTTGTGTCAATACCAGAGACATATTTTGGGTTCATACTGTCAAATAAAAGTCAAAGTAAATTTAAGAAGCTCTATTTTTCCATACTGTCCCAACTCTCTTTCTGCACATATATAATGAACGTGGTTATGTAATGAACATTGTCTGGTGTTATATAATGAGTGTAGTTTATTATCTAGCTGTAGCGAAGGACCGACAGACACATCTCCTGCCTGGGAGATAGAAGTGAAGTGGCATGTCTTTGATTTGAAGCTGTGTGTAATTAAATTATTAGGCTAAATGCACACACACACTCGACACGCCTGTTCTCACTGTGTTACACACACATTAACATGGGTCTACAGTCTCGTGATCACACTGCATCTGTTCACACTCACAACACAGTTTTTGTTTTTTAAACCTCTAGACATTTTTACTTTTAAGTATTTTTATGTCTTTCGCTCTCTTCTCTCCTTTTCTCCGTGTTAGCACTTAGTTAACACTTTCTGTCATCACTTTGACTGTTCCTGCTTAAGTCATCTCCACATCTTATCTGTCAGCTTTCTGAAACTTATTCTGCAGATAACGCTCACAGCTTGAGCACCAAGGATAAACTAGTGCATCTAAAAAATTAGAAATGAATTAAAAAAATAAAATAAATTATTTATTATTATATTTGGTGTTAATTTATTTCAAATAGATATGGACAAGGTACGTTTATTTCTGTAGCACCTTTCATACAGCACAGTCATTCAAATTTCTGTACGAATTAAAAAGATAAATCGGTAGAATTAAAAGAGAAAAAGAAAATGGCTAAACAGATAAAAAGTGTTAGTGTTAAAAAATAAAAAAATAAAAATAAAACATGATCTAAATAATCAATTTAAAAGAGAAATCATTTAAATACTCACAGATATTTTTATATTACATGTATTATATTTATATTTCAAGAATATTTTTGTTGTACTGCTGATCAGTTTGACTTAGGCTGCTTTCACGTCTACATTGTTTGGTCCGAACCAAAATAGCAGATGTGAAATCTGTTGCGAACCACAGTCTGGACCAAAGGAGTAAAATTTAGTCCAACCACACAACGTGGTCTTGGTCCAGATCTACTTCATCATGGTCCGGTTCACGTGCAGTGTAAAAACACTTTTCTATAAGGTTGAGACTTTTGGACCAAATACAATCAGGCATTCCTCATCCATTCAACAACAACAGAAAAAAGAAAAATAAGTGTAAAGGCAGCAAAAATTAGTCGCGGTAGCACATGGAGCGAGGAGGAGTCGAAAAAGTGAAAAGTCAGCTTGAAAACACAAAAAGGCAAAAAAAACGCTTATTTTGAGAGGATGAGAGAAAAAGGAAGTGATAGGATGGCAGAGCAATGCCACCTTAAGGTAAACACACACCACCATCAGACGCACATCCTTCTACAAACCAATCAGTGTCGAGTGTAGGAAGACTCACTCCACGTAAGTGATGACAGGACGTAGGCCTATCATACAAAAGTCTTTGGCGCGCTCGCAAAAATGCAGTGACAACAAAACTAACCGGACCAAATATATACAAGCTAACAAACACACGAGCCTTGGTTCAGACCATGATCCAGACTTTCAGGTGTGAAAACACCCTTATAGCTCATTTTGGAGTTAAAACAGTATTTGCATTAAAACAAAAAGGGCTTGAAATATCACTTTACATATAATGAATATAAAATATCACATTTTGGAATTAAATTCTGAACAAAAATTCAGTTTTTGGAGATACACTAGTATTTACGTTTGAGTTATTTACACCATTTAACAGATGATTTCATTCAGAGAAAATTACAGAAGATGCTATGTTGTGCAGTTATATAGTACATCCTTAACGAGTTCACAAATGAGGATGTTACCAACAGTAAACTTATTAAGTGTTGATGCTTAGAAAAATACAAACCTAAAAACGAATCAAGTCCAAGTGCTAAAGATGTGCATTCTGAATGATTGTATAATAATAAGTCTAAATGAGTGAATATCTTGGTAACCACAGATGAAAGATCTTTGTTTATAATAAAAGTAATACAGAGCCTTGAGTGACTCTCAGAAACTCTTTCCGGAGAGGTAGATGGCGCTCTCTCCTCATCACTACTGTCCGCTGACTCAGGTGTCTGTTAGCTGATGTATCAGAGTTGGGAATTCTGCGCTTTCCTCCGAGCACATTGACTGCCCAGTGATGTATCGGCAGCATTTAGAAAAGGGGGAGTGGCTGACTTCACGTTAATCAGAGGAGGTGCTAGTCTTCACCCTCCAAAGGTTAGACATTACAAGTGATTAGGAGAGTCCTGGTGAACGGGTGGTAACACTACATTAGTGGGAAAATTGGGTTAAAATAATGAAAGAAATACTCCAGGAAGAATGTGTAAGAACATGTACTGCTTGGAGTCCTGAGAGTATGAAACTGTGTAACCAAACACCCCGTCAGACAGTTTAATGTTTTGTGTTTGACGTCTTTACTCTCGAATGGTCATATTTTACAGCATAAAAGTGCTTGTTGGCCTTTAGATGTTCACCATGTGTGTTTTCTTGCTGTAATGAAATGTAATGAATTCTCAGACAGTTATGTACACACACCCTGCTCTTCAATGGCTCACTCTCAGAGCGTTTTCACACCTGTAATTTGTTCCTCTGGTCCGAATCAGAATGAGTTTGTTTACCATTTGGTTTGTTTTCGCGAAGGCACAAACCGAAACGCACCAAAATGCGCCCCAGCAAACCACGTGAACACATTGTTTCCTCTGATTGGTCAGAGCTGGCTGGCTCAGAGCAGGAAAGTAAACACTAGAGCAGCAGCAGTAAGAGCTAAAACTGTTGCTGCTGTCCTAGTGCTGTTGCTGCACGGCGTTTACCTGCTGTCTCACGGCTGCCGCGTGACACTCACCTGTCCCAAGCCACGCCTCCATTTCCCTGTTTAACTGTCTTGAGATCCCTCACTTATCTGCTGTGAGACAGCGCAGCGGGAAACTAGGAAATGATGCGTCTTTGCAGGGGGTTACACCATAGTCGGGTCGGATCATGTTTTCACCATAAGCGAACCGCTCCAAACTTTGTTTGGGACCGGACCAAGTCCATCTCCTCTTGCGGGTCTGGGTATGGTTCGTTTGATCCGCACCTGAGTGCAATCACTGTTTTCACACCTGACGAAACGAACCACAACAACGGAGCAAACAATAGAGTCCGTTTGGACTGGACCAAAAAGTGCTGCTGTGAAAACACCCTCGGTGACACTGATGTGGTGGTGGTGTGTTAGAGCTGCTGATTCTTTTAAAAAAGAAAATAGTGCACCAGTCAGCCACCCTGACCCTGTCTTTACATCTACAAGGTGGACCAACAAGGTAGGTGTGTAGGTGCATCTCCAGCAGCTCACACACTAACATACCACCACCACATCAGTGTCACTGAGAATGATCTGTGGTGGTCCTCATCATTGTAGAAAAGAGTGAACACTGTAGTCCATCTGTCCAATCCTCTGTATACTAAGCTCTGCAGTCTATAATTCATGTTTTTAATCTTTTTGTGAGGTTATGGGCACAGTGTCACAGTGACTGTTTTCACAATGTTTTGGAAAGCTTAAGCAACACCACCCAAAATCTTTATTTCTTATCTCTCCTCTGCATGCGTATCACTCACTGTGTGCACGACTCCAACCCCCATTTCCGTATGTGAGCAGTGAATTGCTCAACGCCGCACCAATCGCCAAAATCAGTGACCGAGACCCAACGATAGTGCAGCACTGATATCATCAGTCAGTGGGAGTTTGGTCCAAACTGCTCTTTTCCTCCAAGCAAGTCATTTATGATATCCGCCAGAGCTTTTATTGCTTAAAAGTGGTGAAGGAAAGCTGGAGCTCTCGCTCAGTCTTCTGTGTGTTCTGCAAATTCAAAAGCTTTCCAAAGATAAAAATGATGAAGAACCTTAAGACAAGTGCAAAGAACATAAAAAAAAAAAACGTTCTCAAATTCTGTTCTCTGGGAAAAGAAACAAATCCTCGAATGTTCTTTTGTGAAAGTTTGGGATTAGTTTCTTAAACAGGCTGTTAAATCATTAATCATGTAGATTACAGCTTAGTGTAAACTTTGTGGATGGAACCAAGACATGGTTAAAGTCTAAATTTTGTTCTTTCGTATAGAAATGCGGTTCCAAACACTGGAACTCAATAGTCACCTAAATAGCCCAGTCGTTTCCTTAAAACACATCACACTCAACCCTCATCCAGGTAGGTATTAATGGTCTCACAGACAATAAGACAGTGTGTCGTATTTACTTTCCATTTCTTTAATGTTTAAATTTTCACCAAAAGCCCTTTTACATTTTAAGCTGACAGTACGAGTCACCTCAACTACCACCAATGCTCAGCATCCTTCTGGATGATGCAACATCAGCCTGAAGCCAGTTTATGAAGATGGAGATGATCAGGACACTTCTTTTCTTTTAGAGGACATGAACAGAGAGCTTTTACTGACCTTTCAGTCTCATCAACGGACATCTCTGCATTAGGTGCCCGGCCCCACCAGATGTCGCTGTGGAGCAGTGTGTGACATAATCAATCATTTTGTTTGAAATTGTTTTATTTAAATATAATTTTCTAACATTGTTGTGCATTTGCCTTATGAAAATGACAGTATTTCTCAATACATTTAAAATTTTCCTGTGTCTGTTGCGTAAGGTCAGTACTTTCAGCAGTCTTCATTTAGTTAGTGAGTATGGGGCCGGCCCGTCAGCATCCATTTAAGCAAGTGAGCAGTAGAAAACACTGTGCACATGAGCAACATGCTTTTAATAATAAGCTACGGGGCATGTTTATGTTGGCCCCATGCTGGCAACAGCCAATAAAAGATGAAAGATTTGCATACGCGAGCTTATGTGAATATCGTTTACGGTATCAGTCATCTGTTAGCCGCGGCAAGTGAGGTAATCACATCAACAATTTTATGAAAGTTAACTGTTAGATACACACAGGCAGTCATCTTACCTTAATAAGAGGTTTATTTCCTTTATTTATGACTGGATTAGATTGTATTTAAGTTTCTTTGGTCACAATAACCAAAGTAAAGGCAACAGAATACCACCGGTAAGCTAGTCTCCCAACAGGGGGATGCATCTCAATTTGGCACAACACTGGATTAAGCTTTTTGGAACTTCATTGATGAGGTGCATTTGTGGTTGAATTTATTGAGCAAGTAGGTTTGTGTGTAGTTTCACTGACGAGTGGGATGCTGACCACTGAATTTATTGTGCCCCATCTGGCTTTCTATTCTAGAGATGCCACTGGTCTCATCTTAGACATTCACAAAGGAGAGTATCCCCATCACTTCACTGGAACACAAGAATAGCACCGCTTCCAGTCACACACAACTCTGAGGTCTCCCATCCAAGTACTAACCAGAGCCAGACCTGCTTAGTATGTTTAACTGTTATGTTGAGTACTTCATTGTGTGGATACAGAACTTGGGTGACTATCGAGTTCAAGCAACATAAACTTAATCTGCTTTCTTCGTCCACTTTAGACTTAATGCTGCTGACTCTTTCAGTCCAAGACGTATCATTTTAAAACATTAATGAACCTTTTTTTTTTATCAATACCACTTTTTTTGGATCGTCTTTGAAAGAAAAACTGGAACATTTATTTCAGAGAAGAGCAGATCAGCTTTCTGAAGTGAAGAAAGTGCAGAAAGAGAGATTTGTCAGGGTAAACTGACTTGCATCCTTCAGACTGTTGGATCAGTGCTTTTAATTCAAGACATTACTCACACACCCAAATGTTTGTGTTGAGATTTTCTTTCCGTTTTTGTTTGTTTGTTAGTTTCGCCGTCTTATTTCCATATGTGCAGTTTGTTCACAGGATTAAAGGCATTGAAATATGCAAATGTGGCAAATCCTGGCACATGCACTTAGCCTGTTTGTCTTGGTCTTTGCACAAGCGTGCTGGAGTGCCTGTATGAATATTCATGTTGACTGACTGAAGTGCCAGTGTTTAGCTGCTGAAGATTACAGCTCCCTCTTCATCAGCTGAACTGGAGCTTTGGCTAGAGAGCTGATGCTTCGCTGACTGGAGCACAGTGGTGCGAGGCAGAGTGCAGTAGTGCTGGACAATAGTGTCAACAGTATCGATCCACCAACGTAATTTAACTTGAACTAAAAAGGTGTCTAATCAGTGGCGGTTTCTGATATGGGCTGTATGGGCAGCCGCCCAGGGTGGCACGTTGTCACAGGCGGCATGACCGGCAAGCCCCGCCCTCGTGAGGTTGTGTGTGCCCTTGGTACGGTCACCAAGAGCGGGTGGAGTTAAGCTAGGTTTATACTTCACACATCATATATATATATTTGAAAAGTAGACCCTTTAACATTTCTGGGGTATGTTTTGTTTTGTTTCTAGGCTAAAATGTCACAGAGTTATATAAGTGTTTATGTGGAATTTCGGTTTTGTTCTTGCAGTCGGTTCCACTGACTCCAAAGGGTTAAAAGTAAATTTGTAATCTAGCCATATGCCAAGGTATTTATATTCACTAACTCTTTCCACATCAGATCCCTTCAGGGATGTGATTGTAAAAAAATATTTTAAAAACAATATTCGATATTCTGGAAAATGGCATGCATTTGATTTTCTCTGCATTTAAAACTAACTTATGGCTGTAAAAAGCAGATTGTTAGTCATTAAAAGAATAAAAGAATACTGCAGTTTCTCCACAGCATCTCCAATGTGGTCAGCTGAGCAATATAAAATTATATCGGCATGTAAATGTATGTTACATTCAACCATAGAGGTGATGTCATTAATAGAGATAAATAATAAATAAATAATACTGGACCAAGAATTGACCCTTGAGGGACACCCTTAGTTTAACGTATAATGAGTAATATACATGGTGAACCTCTACTTGATTTTCAGGCTGTGTATGTGTGTGTGCACGTACTTAAAGCCCTTTTTCTCAAAGCAGAATATGCCATTATGTTTTATGGTGTAAAGCCAAAACCTTTTTAAAACATACAAGAGCAGAAATTGCATGCTCTAAATCACACACACACACACACACACAACCATATGGAAGCATATGATCCTCCCACACACTTGTCATCATACAAATTCATCCAAATGCAGTGAAAGTGAAAACTGCTGCCTTTGCATACTCGGACTACACATAACATGCAAACACAAAGAAAACACATAAGCACACATACAAAGAATCACAGGGTTAACCATAATATGGTCTGGACGTCCTCTGGATAAACACACTTACAATACTTTGAATACTTGTAAATGATTTCAAAAGGATGCCTGTATTATGAAATGGTATTTGTTGTTCTCAATTGATGGCTACATTTCAAAATAATGGCAACATTTGAAAATGATGATGTATTTGAACATTATGGCTTTACATGAGAAAGATGGTTGTATATGAAAATGATGGCAGTATGCCATATGGATGCATATGATCATCCCACACGCTTGACATCATACAAATTCATACAAATGCAGTGAAAGTTAAATCTGCTGCTTTTGCATACTCAGACTACACACAACATGTAAACACACAGAAAGCACATACATACACATACAAACACAATCACTGGGTTAACCTACATATGGTCTGGACATCCTCTGGATAAACACACATACAATACTGTGGAAAGGTTTTAGATACCTCCCTACCTAATTATCCAATACGTAGTTTCAGTACTGTTATATGTTAAATCAAGTATCAGCAAGATGGCGGCAATTGAAAGTGATGCCGTTATTTGAAAGTGATGCCGTTAATTGACAGTGATGTCGTTAATTGACAGTGATGCTGGTAATGGAGAGTGATGCTGGTATTTGAAAGTGATGCTGGTATTTGAAAGTGATGCTGGTAATGGAAAGTGATGCTGGTAATGGAAAGTGATGCTGGTAATGGAAAGTGATGCTGGTAATGGAAAGTGATGCTGGTAATTGAAAGTGATGCTAGTAATGGAGAGTGATGCTGGTAATGGAAAGTGATGCCGGTATTTGAAAGTGATGCTGGTATTTGAAAGTGATGCTGGTAATTGAAAGTGATGCTGGTAATTGAAAGTGATGCTGGTAATTGAAAGTGATGCCGGTAATAGAAAGTGATGCCGGTAATTGAAAGTGATGCCGGTAATAGAAAGTGATGCCGGTAATAGAAAGTGATGCCGGTATTTGAAAGTGATGCCGGTATTTGAAAGTGATGCCGGTATTTGAAAGTGATGCCGGTATTTGAAAGTGATGCTGGTAATTGAAAGTGATGCTGGTAATTGAAAGTGATGCTGGTAATAGAAAGTGATGCTGGTAATAGAAAGTGATGCCGGTATTTGAAAGTGATGCCGGTATTTGAAAGTGATGCCGGTATTTGAAAGTGATGCCGGTATTTGAAAGTGATGCCGGTATTTGAAAGTGATGCCGGTAATTGAAAGTGATGCCGGTAATAGAAAGTGATGCCGGTAATTGAAAGTGATGCTGGTATTTGAAAGTGATAAAGACAGTATTTTAAGGCAACATTATATAAATAATGATTTTTTGTTTTTTATGATAGCAGTATTTGAATTGAGCTGTATTGAGCTGTCTCTCTCTCTCTCTCGCTCTCTCTCTCTCTCTCTCTCTCTCTCTCACTTTGTGTGCGTGCGTGCGTGCGTGCGTGCGTGCGTGTGCGTGTGTTAGTCTCAAAAGCAGTGTTTTGTAACAGCTATTACTTTAAAATGCACTGTTCTGTTATGAACAGGTAAACACACACACACACACACACACACTTGGGCTCATGTATTCTGAAGCTAGCTGAGTATTGCTTGGCTATCATGAAGAGCCATCGATCAGTCAAAATGAAAAGATGAGAACAACGAAGGGAAGTGACCTCAGAACTGTAAAGGTGGTCATCCTGAAGATGGTGGTTGTCATAGCAACGGCGGCAGCCGAAGTTTTGCGTGTCTCGTCTGAGCTCGTCTGTCGTTGCCATAGTACTTCATAATTATCACGACACTCCACACCTGCCATAGATCCCCACCCCCCGCAGCTGTGTCTGAAATAACTCCTCATTTACTCCACATCAACAGAGCTTACCTTCAGAAAACCTTTACAGCCACAGTCCAGCCTTCACACACCAGCCTTCTCTCTTCTCACCTCTTCTCTTCTCAGCTCTGCTCTGCTCTTCTCTTCAAATCTCTGCTCTGCTCTTCCCATTTCTGCTCTTCTCATTTCTGCTCTTCTCATTTCTGCTCTTCTCATCTCTTTCTCTGCTCTTCTCTGCTCTTCTCATCTCTTCTCAGCTCTTCTCATCTCTGCTCTTCTCATCTCTTCTCATCTCTTCTCATCTCATCTCATCTCTGCTCTGCTCTTCTCTTCTCTGCTCTGCTCTTCTCATCTCTTCTCTGCTCTGCTCTGCTCATCTCTTCTCTGCTCTGCTCTGCTCATCTCTGCTCTTCTCATCTCTTCTAATCTCTGCTCTTCTCATTTCATCTCTGCTCTGCTCTTCTCATCTCTGCTCTGCTCTTCTCATCTCTTCTCTGCTCTTCTCATCTCTTCTCTTCTGTTCTGCTCTTCTCATCTCTGCTCTGCTCTTCAAATCTTTGCTCTGCTCTTCTGTTCTGCTCTTCTCATCTCTGTTCTGCTCTTCTCATTTTTGTTCTGTTCTTCTCATCTCTGCTCTTCTCATCTCTGCTCTT
>BRDA01066790.1:0-13401 GCA_036984385.1 Crenuchus spilurus | reverse complement strand
TGGGGAAAATGCATCCAGCTAACGAGCAAACCAGCTAACGAGCTCGGCTCCTGCACGGATTAAACTCGTAAGTAGGGTTACCACTGTACTTCTGTCTTGGTGAGGACATTATAGGGTTAAGAAACGTGCTTTGGAGTATTGCTCCAAATTTTTTTTTGCAGATGTCCAAACCTTTCTACAACGAATCACTGTACACTTTTTTATTTCATGCAAATCATGGGGCAGCCATTTTTGTAGTGCTGCAGTCATAAATTAACTGACGTAACGTTCTAATCAGCATAGCAGTTATTATGTATACAGTGACCTTGTACAGTATTGATAAGACATTGCGACCAACAGATGTTTTAATATAACTGCAGTGCAGATCATGTTCACATTTAGAATCAGTTTTCTTCACCTGTTGGGGATTTTCAGCTCTATGGACTAAATCACTGCCAGGTCATGAAAGGACCGAGGTTCATTTTAGTCATCTTAAGTGTAACAAACCCTAGAACTGTAATGGGACAGCCAGTTCATCAATTTACTGACTGAAAGTAGAACCCATCAGGGAGTGAGGGAGTGCTACATGAGACCTTTACGAGACCTGTTTTCTATTCTATAGTTACAGATTAGGTTAGATACCATTTCTGCACACGTTATGGCAGCCATAACTCATTCAATGTTTTAAAAGATGACACTCTGTCACTGTCGGACCTGGATCTTGTAATGGAAAGAGACGACTCGTGAGACAAATGCCACTAGAACGTCTAATGATTGCTTTATCAGACAGACAGCAGCGATATCATTGTATCATGAGCATCGGGTTCATGGAAATGGCAAGTAAAATGTCAGCATGTCCCACTGGGCTTTTAATGCATTTGTTAGAGCTGAATCTGCATAAGCAGAAACAGCTAATCTCTGGTGTGTTGCATCAAAACGACAAGGCCACTCCTCACTTCCACCTCTTTTAATTTTGTCCCTCCAGGCCTGGACTACAGGCAAATTTATTTTTCACTCACTCACTCACTCACTCACTCACTAACTCTCAGTTGTGGATTTGGAAGTTCTGGAGCCCCAAGCAATGTTATGTCTGGGGGCCCTGATCAAACAAATAATTTTTTATAGTTATGGTGTGATGCGGGCTTGAACATAAATTAAATTATTATTATAAATTATTAATAAATATTAATAAATAACTTATTAATATTTTATTACTGATTATTAGTTACTATTAATATTATACTAATAATTACTATCATTATTTTAAAAATTAAATAATAAAATAAATATTAATAAATAATAAATTATTAAATATTAATAAACTGTCAAAAGTAGGTAGCATACAATTATAACCCAATTATGTGTTTCACCTTATTAGTCAACTTCACTCCAACTCATTGCCACCAATTTTATACTTATGTTTGGACTGTAGGGTCAATAGATGTAATTTACTTAAAATTACACCTCATTTTTGAGTAACAATGAGCAAAAATTCTGAATTATTCTGATAATAGTTAAACTTAGAGGCATGTAAATAGATGGCTTATTACAGACTGGTAGACGCACACACACAAACACAGATTCAGATGTTAATGGATTTTTATATGAAACCTCTGATATTAAAATACGTTTAGCTGACTTGACACAGGCAGAACAAACATATGTTAACAACTTACAGTGGCAGGTGAACACGGACTGCTGGCCAACTTGCAAAACACCAGTTTACAAGTCCAGATGCTGTTTGATGAAGTGACAGTGGCGACAGCCAATCACACGTTAACAAGGAATGGCAGAGCCAATTGATGAGTTTGTGTACGGTCTAAAGGGAAACTGGCTCATGTTTGAGTGGCCGTTTTTTGCTGGGTCTTCATTTAATATAGCGTAACATTTTTTGGACGGAAAAAATCTGCACAGAACCAGTTGTGCCAAACAAAAACAATTATGTATTTAGTTGTTTTTTAATTTCTTTATTAAAAATAATATTATTATATTGGCCAGCAGGGGGCCCCCTGATCTCTAGGGCCCCAAGCAAATGCATGGGTTGCATGGTGTTTAAGTCCACCACTTCTCACTCACTCACTCACACATAGGGATATTAAGGCGGCACAGTATTGACAAAATTCTCAAAGCGGTTATATTGCTACATATTGGTATTGTGATATATTAAAAGCGCACTGTTGAATCAATACCATGACATTGTTAAATACTGCACGGCATATCTTTGAACCCATCTGGAACCATGCTGTGACTGGTGTTTCAGTGTCTGTAGCCAATGACACTCACATTAAACACACAAAACATCCATTTGACTTACATCATTCATTTTTTAGACATTTTCATCATTTTATTAAATATTAGTAATAATGTAACACACATGCATCTTCATACATATTTGTATTGTCTTTGTTTTATATACAAATATAAAAGAATAATCAAATAAACTCATGTTATTAAACCTAATGATGTCAAACCAACTTATTACCATACAGACGTTCATTCCTGACTAATTATAAGACTTATTTTGGAAAATAGTTTAGTTGCAAATTTTTTAATCATTTATAGAAAAGAACAGTGTTCAGTTTTCAGCCAAATGTTTCATTTTGTTTGGTTTTGGCCAAAAATGGCATCCCTATTTTGAACAAGTTTTGCACACTAAATGGTTTCAGCTCTTTATACAGAATGTAATATAAGACCAGAAGAACATGAGGAAAAGGGTTTTAAGTAATCACTTCATTTCTTGGTTCTGCAACACTTACGTCCCAATGTGAAAACAAAATTGCCTAAACGTAATAACTGCTTATTATGATGTTTAGCTTCAACAAGCCCAGCAGCAATCAAGCCTAAGTGTGTTTAGTCTACCTGATCTCGATTATTGACTAAATTTGCTTTGACTTAGGTCACAGTTTACAGTAAGGCTAACAAATAAAAGTACTTTAGACTGTATTAACAGGTGAACAGTTTCCGAACAATTGTTCATGCAATCTGTCATCGTTCATCACTGCTTCGTTAACTACTTATCAGTAATTGAGACATTATTTAAACATGTTATAATGCTTAAGGACCATCAAAGTGCTCTGCGATTGTGTACAGCCTATTTCCTTTTCACCCAAAGCCAGTAGATATTGGACAACCCACTGTATTCTGTTTCTGTTGTCTTATATTAATCGTTTAACACAATCAACTGATGTGAATATGCTAAAAGAGAAGAAGGGGCAAACACTTTTTCACAGCACACATAGACTCAAAGAAACACTTCTCTGGGAATCCCTCACTGAACGAAATCACAGACACTCAGGATGAGTCATATTGTGCTGAGACTCAAGAGAGCCGCTTTTCAAGCATCTCCCTGCCCCCCCACCAACTCCCTGCAGGCCAATCTCCTCTGAGAGTCAGACAGACCTTCACATCTCAAAAGCTTTTCACTGCATGACTCCGAACCTTTACTACGCAATTCAGTTTAATCACCGTATAGCAATCTGTACACTGCCTGTCAAAAGTTTAGGGACATGTAGCTTTTAATTCAAACTGATTACAATACAAAAGACCATGTTTAATATTAAGCATTTATTGTCCAATTTTACCCACCTAAACCCAACCTGCCCTAATCTAACCTATCCCAACCACACCCAACCTAACAAATCCCAATCCAACCTAAGTGAACTTAAACAAAACAACCCAAACCACACCCAAACAAACCCAACGAAACCAAACTCTACTTATTCTAACCCCACCGGATCTAATATAACTTAACCCAACCTGAGATTACCTAACCCAACCCAAGCAAACACAACACAACTTTACCTAATCCTAAACAACGTAAGACAACCTAACCAAGCCAACTTAATCCAACCTAACCCAACCACATCCAAATTAACCCAACCCAATCTAATCAAAATACAATCCAACCTAACCCAACCCACGTTTTTGGCAAAATTGTGCATAAACATGTGTCATGAAACTAAACTAACTTAACAAGTGTATGTGCAGGTAGTGTGTGAACATGATGAGCATATAGAAAAGTAATTACTAAAAGGTCAAAGGGCTCCAACCACATTTGCACTGAATGGCCACTTGAGTATATTCTCAGAAATGCAAACAAGAAAATATTTCTCAGTACTTGCAACAGCGTCACGTTGACCTCCTCCCATGGATACAGGATACCAAACTGCAGATTAACAACTGTGACTATAAGTTAATAACATGATCATATTTAAGGCTAAATACTGTTATATCCTCATAGGGTCTAGCTAAGCCAAACACAACCCAACCCAGTCCAACCTAACACAACCTAACCTAACTAATCCCAACCCAACTTAAACAAACCCAATACAATCCAACATAACCTAACTCAAACTAACACAACACAAACCAAACCCAACACAAACTAATCTAACTCAACTAATCCAACCCAATCAAACCAAACCCAACCATACCTAAACAAACCCAATCCAATCTAACCGAACCCAACCCAACCTAAAACAACAACACCCAACCTAACCTATCATAACCCAGCCAATCTAACCAAACCCAACCCAAACCAAAATAACACAACAAAACTTAAGACAACCCAAATTAACCTAACCAAATTAACCTAACCCAACCTATCCAAACCCAACCCAACACAATCCAAATTAACCTAACCTGACAAAACTCTAAATTATCTAACCCAACCAAACCAAACCCAACCCAAGTAAATCAAATCCCACATAACACAACACAACCCAATCCAACCTAACCCAACCCAATCTAACTCAGCTTAACCCAAACCAACCTTACCTATCATAACCCAGCCCAATCTAACCAAACCCAACCCAAACCTGCCTAAGACAATTGAAATTAACCTAATCAAATTAACCTAACCCAAGCTATCCAAACGCAACCCAACACAACCTAACCGGACCCAACTCAAAATTATCTAACCCAATCCAATCTAACCCAACCCAAGCTAACCTATCCCAACCTGATTGAAGATGAAATATGGTGTATAGGAAGCAGAACCTTTCAATAGTTCCTCAAAATAATCATAAAAGACTTCAATGAGCAGCTTCACGTATTATAAAGTCTTTTATGTTCTCCTGGAAACAGTCAGAAGCCGTTCCATAAAATGATAATGCGTTTGAAAACCCTTATATACCAAAATTGCAGGCTTTCCTTCTTAATCAATAAGAGTTGAGTGTGGGTGTGCCAACTCTGGTGATCTTCCCACACATATTAATCTTCCGGAGAACGGAGAGAACGTCTATACTCCCAATCCTAATACTACGCTCCTCATGTCTAATAAATGTCACTAATAGGCTGCTTCTGGATTTATCTATTATAAAGTCTTGATCGGTTATTTATAAAATGGACACGAGATCCAAATCCCTGGACCTAGACAATGATGTCACTTACTCAACGATGGCGATCCAGCTCTAAAAACTAGCACAAACTTTCAGTCTGAGTCACCCGAGTTAAAAGCAGCTTTGCTGAGGGAAGGTGGACGCACTCCTTTTGCTTTTTGGCCTACTTTTCTTCTTCCTTATTTTGTTCAGAAACGGGGGGACAATGCAGCCAGTGGCCTTGAAAACACTTTCAATAAAGAATATCCTGAAGTCTGAATGTCTTTTTCTTTCCCTTTACAATATCCTCAGGGGAAAAGTGTCTACAGCAATCCTGAAAAAGCTGAAAATGGACTGAGAAGCTACAGTCTGCGCCGTCCATCTTCAAAAGTGGCCATTATTCAGTTGATTATTCAGCTTGTTGTGCATGTCAGGACATATTCAGGCATGTATTATGAAGCCCAAAAACAGTGCCCAGACAGAGAGTATGACATAAATAATTAAATTAAAAGTAAAACAAAACATATAATACAGTTCATTTTATTTAAAAATAGTCACCGTTTCTACTCCATCTTGGATAATTGTGTGTATTGACTGATTGGTCAGCTTTTAATGATGTAACATAACCACCAGGCCCAAGGACATGAAACGTGATGCACAAGCCAAAGGTCTGGCTTCAGTTTTTGTTCTTCATAACCAACAATAAAAAGGGGACATTGTAAAAAAAACTTGCATGTTTTAATGTTTTGAAACCTTTATTTGGGTATCCCCTTATTTTCCTTGGGAATTAATGCCACCCCCATCTGAGTATGGGCTGTTTTCACTCTTGTGAGAGTGGGGAGTCGACTCCCAAAGAACAGATTTTTTGGCCAATGTGGATTTTTGAGTACCAACGAGGACGGGAGAGGAGAGACTGTGATGACGACAGAGCTTCATTCTCATTGGCTTGAAACTCTTTGGAGAAGAATAAGGGCTGATGTGAACAGGAATAAACCAATCATTCAGCAGGAAAGGCTACGAAAGGAGGCTCTTAAGATGGAAGCCTGCTGGGGATGTAAAACCTGAATAAAATGTAAAAACTGAATAAAACCTTCTTTTTCATAGACCTTGGTGGTGCAGCAGTTACATTTTTTTGTCTAATAAATTTCCTCTTCCACCTTCAATGATGCAGCAGTTCCATTTGGTAGACAAAGAAATGTCCCATTCCACCTTAAATGGTGCAGTAGTTACACTTGCTAGTATAATAACTTTCTCATTCCACCTTAAATGATGCAACAGTTACAATTGTTAGTCTAAGAAATGTCCCATTCCATCTTAAATGGTGCAGCAGTTACATTTGTTAGTATAATAAAAATTCCATTCCACCTTAAATGGTGCAGCAGTCATATTCATTTGTCTAAGACATTACCCATTCCACCTTAAATGGTGTAGCAGTTACATTTGTTAGTATAATAAAAATCCCATTCCACCTTTCATAGTGCAGCAGTCATATTCATTTGTCTAAAACGTTACCCATTCCACCTTAAATGGGGCAGCAGATACATTTGTTAGTCTAAGAAGTTAACCATTCAACCTTAAATGATGCAGCAGTTGCAATTGTTAGTCTAAGAAATGTCCCATTCCATCTTAAATGGTGCAGCAGTTACATTTGTTAGTATAATAAAAATCCCATTCCACCTTAAATAGTGCAGCAGTTTAATTTGTTAGTCTAAGAAGTTTTCCATTCCACCTTAAATGGTACAGCAGTTTAATTTGTTTGTCTAATAAGTTTCTCAATCCACCATAAATGCTGCAGTAGTTACATTTGTTAGTCTAAGTAATTTACCATTCCACCTTAAATGGTGCAGTATTTACATTTGTTAGTCTAAGAAGTTTCCCATTCCACCTTAAATGATGCAGCAGATTCAGTGTTTGAAGAAGTAGAACTTGGGCTCTGAACATGGCTGGGTTGGACAATTGGGGTGTCCAAACTTTAGCTTAAACCTGCATGTGGAATGGTTCTGTCCATTTCATGGCACCACGAGCTATTACAGATTCAGAGAGCCAGCAGTCAGGCACCTGTTTACTGGACTAAAATAATGTAATTTGTATTCAGCGGGAGCGCAGGGATGATTCAAGTGTCTTCAAAGGCCCGGCCCAGAGCCTTGCAGTGCTGATCTCTGAGCCCAACAGCACAGATGAAATAATGCGCCAGTGTGTGATGTCAGAAGGATGGGGGGGGCCTCTGTCAGAGTGTGTCCATGCTCATCAGCATGGTGACTCCAACGCTATCAGAACAAATGAGCTGCTTCTAACAAAACTATCTGTCCTCTTTCCTTTTTTCCAGAGGACAACAAACATCCCCTGCCAAGGTTAATGCATGCCCAGGGAGAGCGACAGACACACACACACACACACACACACACACACACACACAGATGAACCCAGATTATACCACTGTGACCTTGCAAAGCATCCAGTCCAGTCCGGCACCAGGACACACTAACGCTGCATGCCCATGCCAGCGGTTACAGCCTAGCCATTACTGAGTGCACAATCACTGCTGCCAGCCTGCCAACAAGCGCAGGTAATGCCAGCTTTGGCCAGCGCTAATACTGCCAGAGACACACTATACACCCTGAAAATAACCTCACATACAAGAGGCCAGCATATTTAGACTGGCAACTGACCCCGAAATACATTTACATATTCAGTTTGAAAGCTGTCTTTATATACCACTTAAAACTATTCATCATGCCAATGTTTGCTGTCTTCTACATCACCTACATTAGATTCAGCTTTTGCCAAAATGATTGCACACAATTTGACCTCTGTATTTAACTCATCCCTGCAGTGAAACACACACACTAGTGTAAACACTATGCTATGAGATCATGTGCCCAAAACAGTGGGCAACATTATCTGTGGGCCCGGGGAGCAGTTCGGGGTTAGGTCACAAGACCCGATCCCTAACCACCAGGCCATGGCTGCCCCCTACACAACCCATTATGAACATACTGGATCTAAAGATATTTAAAAACACAAACGACGTCAATTAAAAATGTTAACGAAGGCTGTTAACGAAGATCAAATGAAGCTACATACGACTACTTACAACAAAAAGCAGATGTGATGCCTTTTCTGTCCACTTGGGGGCAGTGTTGGCTCCTGCTGCACTGTCCAGCTTCCTCGCAGGCATTTCACTCCTTGCTACTTTTATAAGCATGTAAATATGAATTTTATATAAAAAATATATAATCATGTCTGTTTTTAACTAAAACTAGCATTAAAGCACAACTTTAAATAGACTTGCTTGTTCAAACATGATGGTTAATGAGTTGTGTCCTAAACCACATCCACTAGTCTGTGAGGCCTTCATTGAGATTAGGATGAGGTTTGAGTGGGTTGAGATGTTTTCTGTTGTATTAGTTACAGAAATACTTAGGTGACTACTGGGTTCTAGTGTTTATTGTCTATCTATTTATGTAACTATTGAGTTCTAGTGTGTGTTAGCAACATTAGCCTCACAGCTTCAGTCCTAAATAGGGTGACCAGACGTCCTCTTTTATGTCCTCTTTTTGAGACTTAAAAAAACATGTCCGGGCGGAATTTCACAAACGTCAGGGATTTTGTTTTTGAGAAGCGTTTCATTCACAAACTTATCTCGCCCTCCCCCTATTCCGTTTGGTTCGCTTGAGTGAGATGTTACGCTATATTAAATGGAGACCCAGCTGAAATCCAAGCCGGTTTATCTTTAGGCTGCCACAAGCTCACTGATTGGCTCTGCCGTTTCTTGTTAACGTGTGATTGGCCGTTGCCGCCGTCACTCCCTCAAATGGAGTCTGGACTGCAATTAGACCAGCAGTCCGTTTTCATCTGTAAGATGTTAACGTGTTGAGCGTTTGTTCTGCCTGTGTCACGTCAGCTAGACGTATTTTAATATCAGCGGTTTCATATTAAAATTCATTAATATTTACATTTGAGTGTGTGTTTGTGTGTGTGTCTACCAGTCTGTGATAAGCCATCTATTTACATGCCTCTAAGTGTAACTATTATCAAAATTATTCAGAATTTCTGCTTGTTTTTACTCAAAAACGAGGTATAATTTTGTGTAAATAAGATCTATTGACTATACAGTCCACACATATGTGTAACATTGGTGATAATGAGCTGAAGTGAAGTTGACTAAAAAGGACTGGGTGATAATTTTATGCTACATGCTTTCAACACTTTATTATTTTTAATAATATGTAATAATGTATTAATATTTTATTAATGATTAATATTTATTTTTATTACTTTACTATTCATAATAACATTTAATAGTTATTAGTATGTTATTAACTAGTAATTATTAATAAAATATAAATCATAATTTTTCAATATTTATTAATAAATAATAATAATAAAATTTGTGTCCAAGCACCAAAAAAAAAAAAAAAAAAAAATTTGAAAATGTAATACATTATACACCCCCTACCCCCCAATAAGGTGTCCTCTTTTTCATCACCTCAAATCTGGTCACCCTAGTCCTGAAAGACTCTGAATGTGCCTTGGCTGATCAAATACATCTAAGGTAAGTAGACATGTGTGTCTGGGTCAGTCGTTTAAGGTGCAGAAACTCTTTTATTATTGACAGAATCTGACATCTCTCAGAAAGAGCTCAAATATCCATCGTCGTTAAGAAATATAATAGAAGTCATTATGACTGTTAAACGCTTAGCTAGGTCGCTAACACTGCTTGTTACAGCCGCTTATATGGGAGGCCGTAAAAAGCTTGGCAGAGATTTCTGCTGACAGACGAGCACTGGAAGCCAGCATACCAAACCAGACACCATTATATTCAATTAGAATGTCAAATTTATGGTAACCAGACGTCCTTGCAGAACTCAAGGCATCTGGTCCTGAGATTAATACGGATTCATCTGCACGGAGACAAAGCATCACACGTGCAGAGCGGAGTCGCACACGGCCACCGCCCACAGCGTCAACATCACAGTCATATCCAGAGCATCAGTCAAGTACCCACTGACCAATCAGGTTGACCTCTAACGAGCAATTGATCACAGGAGGTTTGGGGGGGAAAGCACACAGCGGTTACATAACGAGCTGTTAATTACAATTAATAATCGCAATTAAAATAACTGCACAGCAATTACTGTTATTGTAATGATGTTAACCCTTTAACATCCTCACCAACAGAGAAGCAAAGGTTTTTATACCTGCCAGTATTTATTTTTTAAATATACACATCTACCGAATGTTTGAGATGCCATCCATCCATTAATTCAACCATAAATCAATCCATCCATCCATCCATCCATCCATCCATCCATCCATCCATCCATCCATCCATCCATCCATCTATGGCTATGGAGCTTTGCTGGTTTGCTTGTTGGGCTGAAAGCATGTATCACACACAGGAGTATTTAAATGTCTGTGGAGTAAACATGCCCACCCCCGATTAGGTGGCAATGATGCTGCCACCTGAAACTGGTTTTAAATGTATGGCTATAGAAGAAACCCTCAGCGAAGGTTAAACAAGGTTGGGGTGATGATACCTGATAGATCTAGACATGGAAGCACGGGCTCATTCTATGGCCTCGTTTTTGTAAACATCTAAAAAAAAAAGACACGTGAGAAGTTAGACGTTACTGAGCCAGCGCTCATTATTCATTATCTGTAGGCTACCTTGTGCTGAAAACCTCAAAACGAGTCTCAGGACTGTTTGATCTATGTCGTTTGCTGTAATAGCAAAACAGTAAGGCTTCTTAAGGGAAATCATGACGGTATATTTTGGGACGTTAAAACGGGGTCAGAGCCATGCAGGCGTGTTCCAAAAAACACAACTGTGCAAGACTCTACGGGCCTCGTCGCTTATGTATGAAACAATGTCTCAGTTTATGATGCCAGTCCTGCATTTAAGGCTAAAGATATTCCACATCCAGGATCCTCAAAAGGAAGGTTGTTAGCCTACCAGACAGCAGCAAGTATGTCTCACACACATATATACTGCATATATGTGTGTGTGTGTGCGCGCACATATAGAACAAATGGTGTATAATAATAATACATAATAAAAGAGAATGTAAAGAAATAAACCAGTCTGGTCACTCGTGAGTCAAGGTTCCACTGTATTAAATGGAGATGGTCCAAGCATTTGAAGTGATTTGTCACATATACCAGTCTGAGATAATGACATCCATTTACATGCCTCTAAGTTCATTAAAAAAATTTGATTAAACATGATTGATCACGATTAACTATATGAAATATTTAGATTAATCGCAATTAAATGTTTTAATTGTTTGACTGCCCTTTATATATATATATTGAAATTAACTCAGTCAGGGACAGATGTCACATGACATGGGGATCCCTGACATTTTCCTGTTCATTATAGTGGTTAACTGGTCCACTGTGGTGTGTTGATTGCTCTGTATCACTCACTGGAATCGTTGATCCATGGGGCACCACTGTTATGCTATTGGGAGGCACTCAGTGTAGAAGTCCATTATCAGTACACCTTCATTACAGCAGCTCTAGAACATCCCACAACTTTAATACTACTAGCACCATGCTTACCCTATTATCATGCCATTTTGAACATATATATATACACACACTGTATATAAGTCCCAAGTGACAGAACTGCAGGAATAAAAAAAGAAGCACCATTGCCTCCCACGTTGCCAGGTCTTGAAATATTCATCTGCCCACTGTTTGACAGAAAGCCAACATATACAAACTTAAAACTAATCAAAAATGTAAAGTCTAATCACAAATGTTGAAGGAAGCTTAAGTTGCCTTGTATTACTCTTATATCTTAAATCTTAAGTTACTGTGCCATTCATTTCATTCATTTTCTTTTCTATTTTACACTTGTGTATATTATTATTATTATTATTATTATTATTATTATTATTATTATTATTATTATTATTATTATTAATAATAACTATTAAATATTATCTTGTCAGACAATAAGCATAAATAAAATTTATTTTATGTAATTTAATGTAAAATAGTTTTTTAGTCATAAAAACAAAATACTTTTCCTTTTACTCTCTAATCTATATTTTCAGATCTCTCCACTAAAAGTCACTATTTATTATTTTTCTTGAGTTTTTGTGGTCATGTTACATTTTTAAAGTTCATCAACCAACACCCCACCACCTCTGAAATGGTACCCATGACTTCATCTTTAAGATAACCCAATTCTGCGGGAAAACCGCAAACCTGGCAACCCTGAAGCAATATCACTAATGGCTGCAGTTACTGACGCCTACATTGTTACCACAATAACTAAAGCAGATAGACTTGTGATGCAAATCTGACCTGATCACTGACTAATAAACAGTGTGAATCAGACCAAAAGATCTGATTTGGGAAACTAATCTGATTTGCTTGCAGTGTGTGGAGTAAAAAATCCTGCTTTGTAGAACAACCCCCTCCCCCCAGGTCTCTCAGGAATGAAAAAATGGATAAACTGTATGATCTCAGGTCTGAAACTGCACTGGTGGATAAACACCATCAGGTGTGATAGTTCTCCCAGCTGTGTAACTTACATTTACAGTGTGAATGGTCTCTGATTCTGAAAGCTTTTGTGTGTGTGTGTGACCTCTGTACATCATCAGTTCTGGCTGCACTTTTTCTGATTGGACCAGGTCCCTGCACAGTGACAAATACACACGCAGGGCTTCTATTAAAGTCCTTTCAGCAAACACCTGAACATGTTACACGCTGACAATCAGCCCAGCTGTGTGTTAAGGCCAGGCCGAGTGGGCAGAGGAGTAATTACAACAACAATAACGAGGCCTTCAGCCGCCGCACGTGTTCTGACCTAATCTCTGGGTTTGGACGCAGTGTGTTCTCCGAGCTGAAGGCTTCACAGCCAGCAGGCGTTAATAAGAAGTGTGGATAAACACAGCTTAACAGCAGCTTAGCTCTCTGATAGGCCTTCAGACATCACGACACACTGTCTATGGAGTGACTGTGTGTGTGTGTGTGTGTGTGTGTGTGCGTGTGTGTGAGTGCTATTGCATATTCAAATGTACACAATGTAAAACAAAGTCTTATATATTTCAGTAAGAAAATGTATTAAAGTGTGTTTTATATATATATA